>JAGFPH010000411.1:377357-422313 GCA_018207615.1 Philaenus spumarius | reverse complement strand
AACAGCTGTTCGTATGAAAAGCTTAAAACAGCTGATTTTGATCAACAGCTGATTTTGATCAACAGCTGATTTTGATCAACAACTGATTTGGATCAAAAACTGAATATAATTTTAGGTTAGGTAAATCAAGCAATAGCGAAGCATTGCCCGGTCCACTAGTACATATAAATAAAATTGAAGTGTCTGTCTGTGATTTCAAAATACAGTATAAGCTTTTTTCTAAGCTCATATGGTTATTCACACATTACGAAAACCTAAACTCACATTTATACATTTTTTGTGTGTCTGTCTGGTTGCCCAGGCTAATCTCCGGAATGGCTGAACCGATTTTGACGGAAATTTTTATTAACATGTAGAGGACCTTTCAGAGAATATTTTAGGCAACTTTTTATTCCGATAAAATTGGACAAAATTAGAGATTTTGTGGACAAATGTTGAGGATATTGCGTGTCTATTTTAATCTATGTCTTACATTATGTACAGGTCAAAGCTACTACCACCACCCAACTTGGATCCAAAAGCCTCTGTCCTGATCAATCATTTCCATAAAAATTACTATTCAAAAATTGGAAAAAAATGATGAACAAAATTAGGGAATTTGTGGTTTGCAGTGACGTCACCGCAGAGGTTGGCGAGCAAAACTAGCAGGGGCAGAGCCCCTAGTAATAAATAATAACACTTTGTGTACTTTCTCGACATAATTTTACTGAGAAGTGCTGACCTAGGTTTCTCCTACTACGGCATTGTCGAAGGCAACTTCAGTCTTAAAACTAAGGAACAAACAAATTCGTCAATCACGTTTTTTTTATAGATACATTGTAAACAGGAAAAGTTCAAATGTTTGTATATTCGGTTTAATTCAAAAACATCTTATCTGTTTTAGATGAAACTTTCACTGATGCGTTCAGCATTTTCTCTTGGTAACATAATGCGGTAGGACAGTCATTTGCCATTTTCACACACACCATACCGATATCGTTGTACACATTAAAGTACAATGGTTTTGCACTCACTGACATTTCGTCATCAGAACTGTGACATTTAAGTCTTACTCCTTGTGCGAGTGTCGTTTTATGATAGCGATTCGGCTATAAAATATCTCGAATGTGAAATTGTACAGCTAAGTGATGCTAAAGTGAACAAAGTCTCAAAAACTTATTTAGGCCAGTAAACAACAGATAATGTGTCTTCTACTTACCGAACTGTTAGCGACGTAAATATAACAAATACAATAAATAGAATCTGTTAAATTCAACCATGATGTGGAAAAATCGACCAACAACGAAATTGCAGTACCGTCGAAAAGTAGACTGTTGTGTTGGTAAGGGTGGAAATACTTGCATCCTGTTTGGATTAATATTATATTTTAACTAATCTAAAAATATTGTCTAATACTTGCTTCTACTAACTCCGACAAATTCATTGAAATACGTTTTAAATTAGAAATAGTTTCAGAAATAAATGCCCAACCCGTGATCAATAAATATCAGTGATCAATAAAAACAAATTACTCCGTGATAATAACTATATTTGATGTACAGGCTTTGCAGTATTTATTTTGATAATAAGGATTGCACTCGTTAAATCTTATAACGATGTAGCATCAATCAACCAGCAGAAAATGATAATATACACGGTCTTCATATTATACAATCTGGGTAGGTTAAGTTACAAAGATAAGTTTTACCTTTGAAACGCAACTTCTTTTTAGTCTGTAAAGGGTTAACTAGGAGCGACGCAACGTTGATCGGGTTTGTTGGATGGTGTTGGAACAAAAGACAAGCCAGCTTAGCCTGGTTGCCGCTCCACCTGTATGTACAAGGTCATTCCCCCGTCCTCGCCGTCAAAGTACCGTTGCTCCCCTCCGTACCCCCACGCTACCCACACGGAATACATTCTTCGCATTTCACAACTGGGTATGATAATCTACGTTCGGAAAATTGTCAAGGTTTTGAATTGCAATGAGAACTAGATAATTATTGTAGCCGGCGAACGGATGTTGGATAACTGTTGTTGAAATAGCTGGATGGAAAGGTTCATGTAGGCCTACGTTTCTGAAGATTGATTCTTAGATTTATACATTTCCAGGCTATCTGCATTTGACAGATCCGTAATGCTACAGTTTTTTCCCGTCTTTCCACCCGTCCGGGACGTACATCCGAAAAGGAATAAAGGTTTTTTTTTAAGATGCATAGTACTCTCAATACCGATGCAGTAGATAGATAAATTTATAACGACGAACATTTTGATAGTTGATAAAGCAGGGTAATAAGCTTAAAACGGGTGTCCCATCTTTCTTTTCAATAAAGTTTAAAAATCCATTTTGTGAAATGTAAAAATTGCCTTCATATTCCAATTTGGCGGCCAACTTTGATATTTGTTATGGCACAAGGGTATAAAATACAGGGGTATTTTATGGGGGTTTTAGGTGTAAAACAATATTTAAAAAATGTTTTATTCTTTGGTATTTTTTAATCTTTAATCAATATGGCGGCCACTTAGAAATTTGTATTTTATGGGGTTTTCGGGTATAAAATAATATTTTAACGTTTTATCTTTTATTTTTTTTATGGTATTTTTCTTTTATCTTTAACCGTTTAGGAATTACAGACACTTAAAGTTCAGAAAATTATTCGTTTGATAGGCCTACAAATAATTGATTCCCTCATAAAATATTACAATAACTAATTTTTGAACCGTTGGAGGTACAAATGATGTTTTACGGGAAACTCCCCTTATTTTTGTAAGCTCTAAAATGACATGGAAATCAATTTTGATAAAAATGTCAAATTTTATTAAAAATAGGAATTTTTGTAAAAATTTCTAACCCCCAATTTTTATATTGGAAAGTTATTCTTTGGTCAAATTTTTAGACTTTTTTTAAATTGGCACTTTTTCAAAATTCCTTTTAGAATAATCCAATAATATTTTAAGAATAATTCCTAAATACTATTAGAATACAGTAAACCAAAGAATAATTTTCCATTATAAAAATTGGGTGTAAAAAAATCAAATCCATATTTTTAATAAAATTTGGCACTTTTTTCAAAATGGATTTCCATGTTATTTTAGAGCTTACAAAAATAAGGAGAGTTCACCATTAAAACTTATTCGTACCACCAACGGTTCAAAAGTTAGATAGTGTAACATTTTAGGTGTGAAACAATAAAATTATTGTAGGCCTACTTTTCTGAACTTTAAGTGCCTGTAATTCCTAAACGGCTAAAGATAAAAGAAAAATACCCAAGAATAAAACGTTAAAATATTATTTTATACCTGAAAACCCCATAAAATACAAATTTCTAAGTGGCCGCCATATGAACATGGTGGCAATTTTTACATTTCCAAAATGGATTTTTAAACTTTATTGAAAAGAAACGAAGGTCCCCCCATTTAAAGTACTCTGTCATATTTATAGTTCAAAAGTTAGCAATTGTAACATTTTAGGTGAGACACCTGGTATGCATAGAATCCATAAATATACAATACATTTTGGAGAATCAATCCTAGATACACATATTTTTTTAAAGTTTTTGTGATTTGAAGTGTTACAGATATTATCGGAATGTTGTTCGGTTCCGAAAATATTATAACTAATATTTTGAAAACACCTTGTTTTGTTAGAGGTGTTTGTAAAGAATGTATGATAAGAGTCCGGGTACACTCCAACCACAAAAATATTTCTCAAAGTTGGGCCTTTTCTGATTGACAACAAGACTCTTCGTCCCCCATTTTCGCTTGGCGCTAACCTAACCTAACCTAACAAATCTGTTAGTGCCATCTTTAATTATTTAAGACCTATAGCATTAAATTATGTTTTGGAGTATTGGTCTTTGGCCTTTTTGCCAACCAGTGCGGAGCAAAGGCCGACTAAGAGTCCGCACCTTTTCTAAACGACAGGCGGCCTTTTCGACCTCCTCCCCCCCCCCTCGCAAACCAGGTAGCCAATGTGTGTGCCCGTTTGTGGACCTTTACTCTTTGTCCGCGAGCCGTTTATAAAAACTGAGTGGATCCTAAATTTTATGAAAATGACAAGAAAAATGTGTTTTTTATTCGTGCTGCGAATAATAATATTTTGTGTAGGAGTCGTCACCTCTTTCCACTTCTTTCAATTCACAAATGCATAATTTCTGCCCGCTCATTATCGTTAATGGTCAGATGATTAGTTGAGTATATAGTATAGAATTGTTTGTTGTTTATGCTTCGACTTTCCCTGCTAATTTTCCTTGATTAAATTGCCTTGTAAATTAACAGCAGCAGGTAAACATTAGTTTTACTTTCTCACTATACTATAGTATAGAGAAAGTATAGTGATCGCAAAAAAAATCGATGTTGAGATTTTTGTGGAAATATCCGTTTTGGGACCCCCTGAGTCCAAAAAAGTGGTTTTTACAAAATGTCTGTCTGTATGTCTGTATGTATGTATGTCTGTATGTCTGTATGTATGTCTGTATGTAGACAAAGCTAGAGAGAAAACTATTCGATCGATTTCAACCAAATTTGCACCAGACATGTCCAGTACGCCTGTATAGATGCACGAAAAAGGGTTTTGAAAAATTTTGAAAAACAACCCCCTTTTTGACCAAAAAAACCCCCAAAAATATAGTTATTATTATTTTATAAAAAAACGGCTCTAACGATTTTGATAAAATTAGGCTTATTAGTAGCCTTTAATGTGCCCTACCATATAAAAAACCCGCATCTTTCTAAAAATTCTCGTTTAGCTAATAATAATAATAATAATAACTGATTTTTGGGGTTTTTTTTTGCCATAAAGGGGGTTGTTTTTCAAAATTTTTCAAAACCTTTTTACGTGCATCTATAAAGACCTAATTGACGTGTTTGGTGCAAATTTGTTCGAAATCGATCGAATAGTTTTCTCTCTAGCTAATAATAATAATATTTATTAGTTAATCGCCTACTTTAATAAAAGTAGGCCTATACAAAGCTAGAGAGAAAACTATTCGATCGATTTCAACCAAATTTGCACCAGACATGTCCAGTACGCCTGTATAGATGCACGAAAAAGGGTTTTGAACAATTTTGAAAAACAACCTCCTTTTTGGCCAACAAACCTCCAAAAAATCAGTTATTATTTTTTTATTAAAAAACGGCTCTAACGATTTTGATAAAATTTGGCTTTTTTGTAGCCTTTAATGTGCCCTACCATTTACAGAAACCCGCATCTTTCTAAAAATTCTCGTTTAGCTAATAATAATAACTGTTTTTGGGGGTTTTTGGCCATAAAGCGGGTTGTTTTAAAAAAAATAACATAACCATTTTACGTGCATCTATGAAGACCTAATTGACGTGTTTGGTGCAAATTTTTTCGAAATCGATCGAATATTTTTCTTTCTAGATCATAATAATAATAATAATAATATTTATTAGTTAATCTCCAACTTTAATAAAAAAACTCTCCTACCCCACCCTACAAGTCACAGTGAATCTGTTTAGTAATTTAAATGTATTTGTGAGAAAGTATGTGCCAGTTCCTGGTACCGTTTATTATACTTGTCTACGCACAGAATAAGCTGACAATGTGTAATTAATATTGTTTTAACATTGTTTGTGCTTTTCACTGCATTGTTAAGCCTTCGATTCCACGATTAAGTAGGCCTATCAATCCACGAGTCGGTTGCAAGATAATTACACGCGTAGTTTAGTCACATCTCCCAGCTAAATGTGAGTCATATTGACCTTGACTTAATATTTCTTTGATGTTTTAACTGTACAGAGTCAACACTGTTATACGAGGACGACCTAATGGTCGGGAATGTCGCCGACGTTTATTTTATTAAAAGGGTTGCACTAATTTGATTAGCAACATTATATTAGTTCGAATGAAAACAATACTTTAAATGTTTCCAAGATGGAGAATTCAAATCCTGCATTGCCACATTTGTTTTAAAAACATCTTTTAGTTCCTTAAATAAAATTGATTAAATAATTGCTGCTCAGGTAGATTTTTCTGGCAAAAGAATTCTACAGCGATGTTAAATGTACGAGTTGTCGCTAACGAGACATTTAGCAAAACTACAAAGTTAAATTTTTGTAGAGCAATAAGTTAACAGAAAATGTTTGAAATATAATTACTAGCTAATAATATTATTCTTTATGTAAAAGATATAATTCATTTTAGCAATGAAAAGTTTATAAGATGTTTTTACGATTTACAAAAATGGCCAATTTGATTTTATCATTTCCAATAAAAAAAATCGCTGTAAGTTTCTTTTGCATTTTGAACCCCTGGTTTGTTTGATTTTTTAATTAACAATACAATACTGGGCATGATCGACCTAACCGAAGGAACTTAATTCTTGATGTACTGACATTAGAAACAAACTACAGTATTTGTTTCCTCCCATTCTCTACTCATGTAGGTCTATACTATCGCAGCTACCTTGTCGGGCAAGTAAGGGGGTAAATAGGTTAAACCAAGAAAAATAAAGTCGTTTTTCTACAGTTCTCTACGAATCAAAATCCGTTCCATTGAAATCCAAATCGAATTTCAAATTTGCCACCTCGTAAAAGTAGTAGTATATGATATAACCTTCTTAGCAATTTTCCAACTTTTATTTCAACTTGCTCCATGTTTATACGACCACCCTTAATAACAGTTTCATCAACATCGGATTAACTGTTTTGTTCAATCTTAAACAAACACACACAACTAACATGATGTTCTCTTTACAATATATAGATAAGATAACAGTTATTGCATTACCACGTAGAAATCTATTTGGGGCAAACTCCAATTGTAATTACGTAAAACAATTTCCTATTTAAAATAACGTGAACATTTCCATCAGATTCAATCGGACAATTTGTAAATAAAGGTTGGGGGGAAAGGGGAGTTAAATTAAGCCGCTAGAATGATTCACTTGTCTCAGACGCCGACCTCCAAGCATCCTTGGTATACGTCATTCCTATACTCTATTCATTGTAAGCCGTTAGTTGCGCGCGCATCTCACCTGCTATCGTGAAAGTTATATTGCGACGTAATCTACCTCTTGCAATCTGCGACTGCGTGGGCGGTGGAGATAATAGCGTAGTTTCCGTATTCAGTACGAACATGTGATCAAGTGACCTGGCTCGGTGCTGCCAACTTTGTGATAAATAATATCCTTGTCGCTGTTTCAAAAAATTGTTTGGACATTTTGTAACGGCTATTGTAAAATGTATGATAATTTATCCGATTTGTATTTGTTGCTAAGTATGTTATTCAAGTACAGTTATTAACTACTCTCTTATAATACGATGTTTATAAAAGACACTTTTGGAAATTTCAAAAATTAGGTTCGTTTCACCACTTGTTTAAAATGGTTGGTTGGTCTCACAAATTCATCCAGTTAAATAGTAATGGGTTCATTTTACCGGCTCTTTTAAAAGGAGAAGCGCAACCATTTATAGAACCATTCGTTTGTTCTGTCCGAACTGATCGCGCATACATTCCAATAACCAGAATTCATTCATATATTACAGTGAAATTTGAAAGAGTTTTATTTAAGGATATCAAAAAGTATTTTAAAGAGTTTTTGTAATACAGTAGTCTATGTAGTTAGAAAGATATTTCCAAAAGTGTTTATAGAACTAAACCCTTTCTATTTTTGAAAGTACTTCAGCCAACGTGAAAACAATTGTTTCTCCTTAAAAGCCCACTCCCTTTTGGAGGTACGCATATACTTTATTATTTCAGACCAGAACTTTTTTGAAATTTTAACACAAATTGTGAATTCCGTTCTTACCGAGTACGGCAATTCTGTGCTAGACAGTCGTCACCTCCTTTCTCTGATCAACGTAAAATTATTCAAGCCAAGGTTATTTTGAGTATATAAAGTTATGGGCTTTGTTACTGATAAATGTATCGGGACGGTTACGTTACGGAACCCTTGGCGGTTTATTTAAACACAAGATACTGTAGTAGTAAACCTTGCCGAAACGGATCTAGTTCCGTGCATTATTTATTTCATATTGGTAATGTAAATAGTAACGTCCCTCGAGAATCAATACTTGATAGTTTATTATTTATTTATTTTTAGTTAAATTAACTAGCGGCCATTCTCAGCTCCGCCTGTGTTAAAAAAACATGTTATTTAGTGTAGTAAATAAGCATCTTATCAGAGACCGGAACTTGGCCTATATTGTTTTCAATCATATTACTAGCCGACGTATTCGGCTTCGTCGTTTTAAAAACGAGCTATCTCAAGATATTATTATTCCGAAAGTTAAAGGTTATTATAATTCAGGAAAATATACCTAAACTACAGTTTTTTATTGTATATCAGTGACATAAACTTATCTGAACTGTTAAAACTTATCCCGTGTCCCGTTAAAACTTATCTGGAATAAATTTATATGTCAATGTGTATTGTATCTAACCGCTATTCTTTATTTTGTTTCAAAAGTTGATTCTGTTTAAAATGAATAGTGCAGCGTCGTCACTGTCTGGCAATAATTATGAAATCGATTTATGTACCTGCAGGAAGCGAAAACGATTATTGTAAGAAATCGTATTAGACATAATAACGTAATTAAAATGTCAGCTGGTTTCATCTGAATTTTGTGTTAGAATATCTCAAAAAGCATGACATATAATTAATCAGCCTAAACAAGTGTTGTTTAACTTTGTTTACTTTTTCAATTAATTCTGTTTTATAGATAGACTCTATACGCATACTTTCGCGTACTGTTTTGTACATTTTATTTTCATCACCAACACTTTTTCCGTTTATCTTTAACGGTTTACCTAATAAATGACACAGCGAAACACCTCACCACAAGTATCTAAGTGTGCGTTTGACTCAAATCAACTGCACTGCTCGCAAAGTTGAACGAAGTAGACGACTTATTTCTCCTTCGTTGTAATAATTAAGGATCGCACGGGTTGAGAGTTACTTATAGATTTTAGCGTAAAACGGTTTAGTATAGCAGTATAATGTTATACGGTTAACATTAGAGGCGAAGCTATGATCTAAAGATTATGCCAAAAATATAAGTCAATAACGTTTCTTTGTATAACAGGCTTGTATACAAGCAGGTACTTAAACCTGAACCATGGGCATATATTTTAAAGTTGTGGGTTTTGACATAATGACAATACAGGGTTACAGAAAACCAGTGCAACCTTGTGTGATGGGGTGGCTTTTGTCATGATTTGGAAGTGGAAACTGTGGAACGAGAAATAAAAAAAGCTATTAAAAGTCTCGAAGAGACACTTCTCCAACAAGTAAATCCCTACATAATCCAGCTCCTAAACATGATTGATCCTATGATGATGATACGACGATTTAAATAACCAAACCCTGTCAGTATAAACCTAATATGAGTGGTAGTTGCAAGCAAATTTAATACAGTGGACAAATTATAATTTATATTGCTAGTTCTTTTTTAATCTAAGAAATGGTATCGAGTCAAGCCTTAGTTTATTTGAACTTCAGTACACGAAGTTGGGTTTAATTTGCGTATTAGATTGTAAAGGTGTTTTTATTCAGAAAGAGGCTAAACAATGTGTGCGACCGAAGTGGGTTGGTTTTTACTTTATGATGTAATTGCAGACAACCGGTTCCCAGTGTCTGGCTAATTGCTGGTACAGAGTTCGGAGTACAAGGCTTGCTATATAGTTGCTGCCTGCTGGCTGTTGTCCAAGAATGTACCGTCATTCCAGCTCCGACTTAACATTGTCACCCGGGAATTGTAATAAACAGAACCGACTAGAGGGGCAAACGTTTCTGTCCACAACTTTCTTTTGTCAACATTCGAATACTCTTTCGATATGTACTATACCTGCACTGAATTCTAAACAGTAAATTTGTATGTTCCGTGTATAACGATAGCTAAACAAATAGTTTGACAAAATATTACCACAGAGAAAAAATGATCAACCCCACTGCCACGGTAAAAAGTATTACGCCAAAATCAACAGATACTTCTGTAACCCTCGTGACCCTACTATAACAACCGTAATAACGTTGTCAATCCTACGACGGGGTCTTACACAATTTTCTTATTCCAGTAAGACCTCTGCTTAGGATATTTTTGATCTGTGTTTTTAAAGCATTGTATTGTGTGTTTCATCTTTCTTTGGGAAAAGGGGCGAGGAAATTAATAAAAAAGTTTGGTTAAAAACACTTTTTTGCCATTTATTGCTTACGTCTGGCTAAACCGTTAAAAATAAATCAACACAGCAAGCTGAAGAAATGTTGTTAATGGAAGTAAAGATAAATATTTCCGCTACAGCTTGTTATATCAGCTTATTGCCGATTTTTGTAAATATTTTTTATATTGAAAATTTATCAAAATCGTCGTTTTGACGATTTTTATTGACTGTGCTGGTTAAACTGTTAATTAATATTATGGTAATAACAGAAAGAAAAAACAATAAAGGACCAAGTTCCGATCCCTGAGAAATATCATGATTTGCGTTACTAATTTATTCTTACATTATTTGGTGTTACTATATAAATAATATTATTTCATAAATACCTGTGTATCACTTTTTTGTGCTGCTCACAGTCCTGTTTAATGTTTCTATATTTAACGAGACAACGAACGTTTCGCCTTTCGATCAGGCATTTAACGTTAGTTGTCTCGTTAAATATAGAGACATTAAACAGGACTGTGAGCAGCACAAAAAAGTGATACTGTACACAGGTATTAATAAAATATTTATACCCAGTCCAGCATCCAGCAAGGCAAACAAACACAAAAAGTAAATATAAATAATATTGTTGTTTCCCTTTAGTTTATTAAGTACTGTGTTTTTAAATTTGAGCACCAATTTTTAGAGCGGGTTCTTACACCAAAATAAATTATTATAGGTTATTTACAAGTATTTCATATTATTAGATTTCCATTTTATATTGGTTAGTCCTCACTTGCCTTGGACACAACGCACTTTCCACAACAGTTTTTTGGGGGAAGTTTAAATTTGATCCTAACCTATATTAATACCGTTAGTTCTTCTCACATTGATCAATCATGTTGTTGAATAATTTCTTTTGTTTTCCTTAAAAAACAATAAAGTTAAAAACCAAGATAACAAATTGCAATCAAGATTATCAGGAAAGGCTCCAGTGAAAATATCAAGGGCTCAGGGTAAAGGTAAAATCCTTGTTAAGGGTCTGCTCCAGTAAACGAGAAATCCACCTGAACGCAAACGCCTCTCACTATATCCCTATCTAAACAGTGCAATTTCTTGCGCTGACATTGCCTCATTTCATACCATTTTATAAGTCTATCTTTTGTAATTGAGTGTTGAAAAAAAAAACTGAATATTCTTTATAAAATTTCGGATCCTTCTTGCAAATTATTTTTCCTTATTAATTTCTTATTGTGTTAGGAAAAAAATTCAAACTTTGTACTTACAAAATGTCAAAATTAAAAGCATTTAAAAAAATGTAAATTGCAAGACGGATGCGTATTGTGACTGTGCTTAAAATGAGACCTTGCAAACAATTTTATGATAAAAAATAAACGAAATAAATGGTTTGAAATTTAACATTGCTCTTATGGGATAAAAATCCAAGATGGCTGCCACTACAGCAGACCCTTAAATCCATAATTGAAACTAGTTATTTATATTACTTAAATAACGTCCTCAAAGTAGCAATTAGTAAGTACATTTTATTTTTAGTGATGTAAGTTTATATTTTTAAATGTATGGCTCACATCCGCACTTCCCAATTACGCATTTACCTCACAGCACATTAGGTCCTTTAAAAAGTTTCTTTTTCAGGCAATCCGCTATTTTTTATTTTTACATAGAAACCAATGCAACTTTGTTAGTAGGAAGTAAATTGAGGTTAGATTTGACATTTTGTGTGTAACATTTGAAAGTGCATCAAAACTAAGAGATCGTACATTTTCAAAATGACGGCCGATTAAAATTTATAACGATTTATATCTCGAACACCATTCACTTTCCACAAATTTTGCGGATAAATTATTTTCCTTTTTTTAACTACAAACACTTCAAAGTTTAAAACGTTTCCTGTAGCTCAAAGAACAACAGAGTTTCGACTAAATATATATATATTTATTTTGATGGAAAACTTCTACCGTAGAATTTTCATGTACGCGCTGTATAAAGGAATTACCGTTTATGTTCTCTTTTCTATGTTTGTAATCCGCCAATCCAATTGCAAGAAAGATTTTGTAACGGATGGTTGTAGGAACCAATCCTCTGTCTGCATCCTGGATGAGTTGCAGTTCCTGCCTTCCTGCGTTACTGGACTGAACTTTAAACTTGATTAACAAACAATAAGCTTAGGAGTCACGTGACTACGGTAAGGCCAAGGTCACGCCGTCCTGGCTCTGGTTGGTTCATCTTGTGGGTTCCTCGAAACCCGTAGCAGCGCTAATAGTCCATGAATAACGCAGGGAAAATGTGTCACGCTAGGTTAACCTTAATATAGAGGTCTTGAAGTGACAAGATGGAAGGAAAAGTATACATATTTATATATTTTCGTGCTGTTATTACAGCTAGCTGTCCTACCGTGCTTCGCACGTGTTATAAATATTTGTCTAACGGGAAAGATTGAGCGATTATCTTAAAGGAACTTCCTAAGCTTTTGCAGATAACAAATTCATCTGTGAAAATTACTAAACTAAAATAGATTGATAGTTAATAAAGTTTTGATAGTGGCGGTATAAACCTTAAATCTACATTTTTAATACTGATACTTTTATCTACATTTGGTACGCAAATAAATACAATGCTGCAGAAAACACTTGAGTTGCCATATAATAAATACACATACAAATTGTAAATAAAAATATCGCATAACAGATTTTTTTGAAGTGATAACTTCTCTCTATTGGCTCGTTGGGCACTTTCGTTTGACTATGTTTCTGAAATCTCGCGTCACGAAGTTTTTGCGTAGACACAATTCAGATCGTGGAGCGGGAATAGGCGATACATAGTATATATAGACAAGTAAGCGCATGCTTCTGTGTTAAAATGTAGCTAGTAACGTTTCAAACGTAATCCTGAAGGCAATTCGTCCGGAAACTGAGCTGTTTCTTATCGCGACCGACCGGTATACAAAATTACAATTTATATCAATTTATATAAACTTTGCGCTATTACAGACTAGGAACGTTTTAACTGGTTACTCAAAGTGCCTTGTAATAGTATCGCTTCTCGGCCTCTTGGCTAAGATAAAAATGTAGTATCTGCTCTTATAAGCTTAATATGTGAGTATAGTGTGAATCGTCGAGTGTTCCAACGGTCTTCTGTTTTAAATATTTGATATTGTTTTGGTGCGGTCATCGGGGAACGTTGTTGTGTGCTGCCACCTGCGATTACTCAGAACTACTAGTCCATAGGCTGTTTACTCATCGTAATTTCGAGTATATTGTACATCGGTGAGTGTTTTAATGATTTTTATTTGGCCGTTTAAAAATACTTTAGTATCGTTTGAATAAATTAATAGTTAATTTGAATAAGTCCAAAATATAACTTAAAATCGTTGTCTTATTTTTTAATAGTACTAAAATTTTTGTTTGAAATATTTCGTTACCTCTTTTCACGTGATTTACTATATACATAGAAAGTGACTTATGATATAGATAAGAGTGTTGAATTTTCTTTGTTGGATTCGTTAATACAGAAAGTCGGTAAGTACATTGACAGTTACAATTATATTTATTACTATTTGAATATTTTTCCATAACTTTTTTAAAAGGAAAATTTATAACCTTTGATTACGTATTTTTAAATCTGATAGACAGAAAGGAAATCATATTATTTTTTGAAAAATTAACACTTTTAAAAATAAACAAAAAAGATAACATTTTGAAAGTTTCTACAATTTCTTATAAACTGTAGGAAATTTAAAACAATATTAAATTTTTTTGAGTCAAAGCTAAAGACTTTACTCTATTTTGAATTAAACAAATGGAATATGGTCAATTTTCATAAATTGATTATTTATAATTTTATATAATTAGATTATATACACGCTTAAAATGGAATAAAAATGTTTAATGTGAGAAAATATATTAAATATAATGTTCTGCAGATTTACTGATAACTGAAAATATACTTAAAATTTAAAAAAAAATATATTAAAGTCAATTTTGAGGAGTTAAGAATAATTCGTTATTTGAATAATTATCCCATTTCAAAATATGATATAGTATTTCGACAATATATTGACTTGTTTGTCAACTGTTTGTTGACCCTTATTCTCCTCTAATATTATTTTGACACTATATTGACTTGTTTGACAACTGTTCGTTGACCCTTATTCTCCTATAATATTAATACTGATAAAAATAAAAATTGGTCATAGAAGTTACCACTTCCAACATGTGGTCTTAAGCACACCCAATTTTTTTCATTGCAAATATTTCTTCTGCTTAGTTTTTGGATTTATATGCAACGGTTTAGCAAGCGTACATCATACAAGGTATCGACAAAGTAGATTTTTCACAACACTTTTTCAATCAATCTCATTTTGAAAAAGCACGATAAAACAAAGTCTATGCTTAACCAGTAAAAATTTAATACAAATCTGATCAAGAGTTTTTGCGTTAAATCTTAAGACACGAAATTTTCCTGTATGTTTATAGTATTTAGTTATAGAATTTAAAAAAAGTTTTTCTTACAATTAAAATGTACAAGTTTTTTTGACCTCCCCAACTTTACAGTTTGACGGAAGGGTTTCAATTCGGTTTACGTTTCGATATATTATCGAGATGTTTATTTTTGTGTGGCTGTATTTGATTTGCAAATGAAGACAGGAGAGCAGAGTGTAA
Source organism: Philaenus spumarius (assembly GCA_018207615.1). NCBI lineage: Eukaryota > Metazoa > Arthropoda > Insecta > Hemiptera > Aphrophoridae > Philaenus > Philaenus spumarius. Next base: position 407,550 of record JAGFPH010000411.1, on the reverse strand, counting down.
GTTGTAACCACTACGGTACTATTTATCCAAATAGTATAATGCATGTTCCCTTTTCATTAATTTCGCAAAACGATGGGGTACCGATATGTAGGTAACATCATTACACTGACGTCACTTTGTCTACGAAATGAATGAACTATACGATCCTGGTTACTTTCTCAAGGTGGAATAAAATCGTTAGTAGTACACAACGCAAACAAATCTTTCCCATCTGTCACAAGGAAGTGTCGTCATGGATTCGGTTTGCTTGTATAATCTGATCCTGCACTCAAGGTGACGAGTCGTGTGTGTATTTTCACTTCGCCGGTCTTGAAGTATCGGGTTTCAAAGGACTACGCCCCTCAAAACTGGGGATATACATAACCGGTGTGTTGATACCGATGTTTATTTATGCCAACGACTAGCGTATGAATTTAAAGCGCTCTGGTCGTCACGAGCATTAGGGATCAGTAATGGTCGGAAGCAAGTTCAGGATAAATTACGAACCTTCTTGCTAGTGATATTAATTGAAATATTTTTCACACATACTGAATTAGTTTTGAAATATTTTCATTGATTGGAGTAGATCAAATTTAATAGAAGTAGTTAATATCTGCTATCTAATAAATATTATTTACTACCAAAGGCACCCGCCGCTTCGTTCGCAGATATTAATGAAAGAAATGTCTTGTGAATACAGTATTGTATATGAATAATATTTTACACCTTAAACGCAAATAATCGAAATGCCAATGTTTTTTCCCCCCTATAGGATATATAACTCAAGAGCAATGTGCGTCAATGAATGCAGCACTAGCAAGGAGCGCAACGCTTATGGAGAATAGTTAGCCCAGTTAGTTGCCGCCAAATCGAGTTTTAGCGCCGTTAAGCAGCGCTGGCTGAAAATTTCCTCTCTCTCTATGGCTGGCTGGCTAATTCTTGCAGGGTTATAGAATACAAGGGCTGGTCCACTCCTTTAATATTGACGCTCGGCTAATGTCCCTACCTTCCTCTCGCCCCCCTCCTATGTGACGTCACTGAGGTGCCATGATGTGACACAATTTGTTCAATTTCGTATTTAGTTTTCAGAAATGTTTCGGAGAATCAAATTAAAATTACGGTACCATTAGTACACTACAATGGTTTATTAACCACAAATTAGTTAGTTTTATTGTAACCCTGTCTTCTTTTTATATCTTTGTTTACTGTCTACTTATTGCTTTGTGTAGTGTCAATACTAAAACTAAATAAATAAGAGGGCATCATAAAAATTGTACAGCTTTGATAAGGAATTGAAATTATTGTGGCAGAGAAGACTTATGGTATGGAGCAGGGGCATTACCGCTGTGACATCATCACAGCGGCAGTCACGGGAACGTTCTCCGTTGTGGACTAGTCTCTAGAACGTTCTCGAACTTTCTGGAAGGTTCGATATTATTTTAGAACGTTCTGGAAGTTTCTAGAACATTCTGACCTGTATCGGCCACTTCGGCACTTAATGCCCAGCTGTTCACTGATTTCCCATAAGATATTCATTGGTTCGCTGGGCTCTTACCTCCGTATCCAAGCCTTGCAGTTCCAAACCGAATTCTTCACGGATGGGGATGAAGCGCTACTATATCATATAACCCCTATAAAGCTGCGGGGACAGGTTGCGCAGTTATAACGGCACGCACGGGCAAACTACGCTTACATTTATTACCAAACCTCGCGACAAACAATCCAAGATTTATTTAATCACAAACTATTCGAAATGCTCTACAAATAATCGAATTCTGTGTAATTAAATAGATTTTTACTTAACACAGGAGCCGCGAGTCGTCCCAGTAACCTTCCGACCGCATCTAAACAAAATCCTGAATGTTGCTATATGTTTTTGAAACATATCAGAAACACAAATTACATCAACATCTCCTTATTTTTATAAGTGGTTTATTAAAACCGGTCTGAATAAATTTAGTTTGTATCAGATTTTTATTGTTCTTATGAACGGTACAGGTTCATTGGTTTGTTTTTTGTCACAGTCGATTTTTTCTGGAACAGATTGACTAATCATAATGCACAAATAATAAAACATGGAATTTAGGATAGATATAGGTAGGCCTACTATATTCCAATAATCAGAGGTAACAAAATATTTTTATTTTAACTTTAGGAGCCTAAGTTTAGTACTCGTTTGGAGTATCATTATGACTTTAGTTAGGGATATCAAACACATTTTTTTAAATTTTGAGGTTTTCAACATATTTTTGTTAATATTTATAAAAAACCTATACACTTCTATTTCGAAAAGAATGAATGTTTTTGCCTTTTCAACACTCAGAAAGACTATAATTTGTGTTGTTAGCTATTTCGAAAAAGCTAATATGGGGGGGGGGGGGACAGTAGCGAACAGTTACCCACATGCTTAACAAGACCTAAGCATACTTCGTAGCAGATCTGAACTTTTCCGCTATAACGAGAAATCTATTTTGCTTTGTCGAAAAAGTATCAAAATATATATGTTTCATTCAGGCGGTGTGTAGCCTACGGCAACAATGTGCTTAGCCGTCAACTCCTTTCACTGGTTCCTACCACCAATGTATAATTTATTGTAGCCGTGGTTATATTGAGTATATGACGTGTGGTGCGTTGTTATTAATATTATTTTCGTAAAATTTCTGAAATAGTAGGCAGTTGGCAAAAAGCTAAATTTGTTCGGCCTTATGTTACACAACTAGTGGGCGAATTTTAAACAGCTACTTACTTGTGCCCTCGGGAAGCATCTAGCAGGTTCGCTATTAGTTTGCTGTTAAGATTAGTACCGTCGGCATAAAACCAAATGCTCATTATTTTATTACAAATTAGGTATAAACAATTAAACACAAAACACGCTTAAAAGCCAACCCTTTTGACATTGGTTAGACAAGAATGTGTATCTTTAAATATTATGACAGAAACTGAAGTTGTCAGAATTCTATCTTGAGCCACGCTAACAGAAGGCGTGAGAAACACCCGGAGTTAGTGTAGAAGGTTTGCAGCCTGCAGCTGACGGAGATACCTCCAGCACATACCGATACAAGACTACCTCGACTACAGCTATTGCCACATTCCTGATCGAGATGAGATTGTTCATACATTCTGCCGAGGTTATTTTGTTATTTCCTGCGTGTAACTGTTCTCCCCACCACGCGGACAACCTGTGCGCCGTCGCTTTGCCGATGAATGAGCTAATATCTTCCACGATATCGTACGATTTGAATAAACAATTACACAACCGTTTCGTAAGAACAGATACGTTTCTTTCATTTGATTTCTTTCCAAGTCTGGAGCAGTATTTTGTTTAAAATGCCGAGATTTGGAGGTGACATTGTTGCTAACCGACCGTTGAAGTCTCCCGTTAAGTTAAACCAAACCTGTAACTTGCCCAAACCAAATAGATGACTTAAACGTAAGAAACGCTTGAACGCTATTTTTTCACAGGTATTAAACGACATGCTAACCTACCGTTGAAGTCTCCAACTAATTTCGGGGTGTGGAGACGTAAACGTAGCTAACAAAAAGTTGTTTGGTGTTGGCTAAACTTTTGTTAGATCTACTTGCTCAAAATTTAATACAAAAGTTGTATTTCAATTTACTGGTGGTATGGCTATTATAAGTTGCTTATATGTTGACGGGAACACCTCTTAACATTCAGTAAATTCCCTGGCTATATGATTTTTATTATATTTCTGTATTTGAACGATGTTCCCAAAATAATCTACGTTAAAAAAATCAACTATTATAGATGTGTATTTTGATTGATCTTAAGTTTATCCAGGTTTAAACCATAAAATCATCAAAATTATAGTTTGTTAATGCATTTCTACTTTTTAAATCACGGTTTAATCCTGAGTTGGGTCTTTCATAAACGAAGGGTAACGTATCTGACTCGGAAGTTCAAGAATCCCAGTTCCAATCCAGGAGAAGTCCTTGGATGTTTGTAATGTTGGAAAAGATGTTCCTCATTAGTGCTTTCCGCCTTACAAAATGAAATAATCTTGTTGGAATATATAGTATATGCCTTTTGGAAGTTGAAACTTACTTTATTGATACACATTGTTTAAAATCTTTTAACGTAACCACTCTTCCTATTGGCCCATTTACGTTTTTTTTCAGTAATTTTCATCTAATTCGGTTATTGTTTTACTTTGTTGTTCCTTTATAATTTAAATTTAATAATTGCTGGCTAAGGCAGTATTGTGTGACCGAATCTTCGGCGGCCGTTGTACAAAATGAGTAGACAAAAACAGCCCTATTGAGCTCCTGAACTGCGTGTTATTAGTATGAATTATGTGTAGTGTTGCAGTTATCAATTAAGTTTATTCCTTTCTGTAGTGCATTTAATTGTTTGACCTGGAGCTGGTGGGAGTTACTGTGTTTAGTGATTATTAATTAATTGCTTAAGTGTATCAGTGATCATCGGCTTCTAAAATCATTATGGCGGTCAGTATCTGTTAGTTATAAAGTTCTCAATACCTTCCATGCAGAGTGGTATAAAGAAGCCCTTTTGCTACTCCACCGTTAAAGTCTCTGACGAAGTATCGTCTCGGCTATGCAACGTGACAATCCTTTCTCGTAAATGCAAGTAAGTCTAAAAGCGTTGCAGCTGAACTATATTTACTTTACCTCGAGCAGTTGCGTCATATTTTATTCTAGTCTTCGACTTGACACTGTATAGGCTATTATTAAGCATGAAGTAATCTTTAATAAACCACCCTCAAAGTCTTCATGTAGGCTATTAAATGTTTTGGCTAAGACTTGTGAGAAGTAAAAGTAACTAAAGTTGTATCTACTTCAAAGGGTTGAGTTTTGTCTGATTCCAATCAATTGCTTCATTATTTGATATAAGCTAATATATTGGAAGTCAACTGAAACGTAAAATATTCACCTGAAAAACCTAACTAGTATCATATATAATTTAATGGTAGGTCTACTATTGTTTCTAACCCACTTTTAACGTTTTTTACAGAGAGTGTTTACAATAATGTCCTTGCTACCCCCACCGTTAGAGTCTCCTTAGGGATATTAGACGATATCTTTGTAAGTTTTAGCTCAACAATTATTAACTTGCCGTTGACGTTACTCGTGTGTAGCGAAACAAATCATTGCTAAACCACTGTTAAAGTCTCTCATAGGGGGATGTTTTTTTTACGGTATCTTAGCAAATCTGACAACTAAAGTCTCTTTAGTAAGCGAAGATACTGTTTTAAGCCAAGAAAGTGTTTTTTTTTACCATTATTTTTATAATCTACTTATGCCGCCGTTCTTAAATTGGTGGTCAATCGTTGTTAAAGTCTTCCCCAAAATAATGTGACAATATAATTGCTAACTCACTTTTGAAGTTTCACGTAGTGATATTAATTTACACTATATCTTGAATAGATAGTAAAGTGAAATAGCGATGTCAATTCCGACATTTTTACTAATCTAAAGACTAATGTAATGGGGATATAATTTCTAACCATTAAAATCTGTCACGAAGTGATATGAGTTTGTTTTAGTAACCCTCAGTCTCGGTTTACCTCATAGTGATAGATCAGTGTCTGTATCGTTACATTTCCACCGATCGATAAAATCTTTAGTGGCGAAGGGGAGCAATAATATTGTTGGTAACGAACCGTTGAAGTATGACTTGTAGAGATTTAGATTAGTGGGTATCATTACAAACTGTTAAAGTCTTACACAGAGTGATATTTCCAACTCCATCTTTACTAACCCATCGTTAAAATCGGCAATAATAAATAAAGTAGCGATATTCTTGCTAAGCCACCGTTGAAGTATGAGTCAGAGAGCTATGTGGGCACTCTCATTGCTAACTCACATTTTATGTTTCACATAGAGTGATATTTCTGATATTTGGTTTACTCATCAACAAAGTGATGTAATGACGATATCATTGCTATACGCCGTTAAAATAGGCTACAGAGAGATATAGTGACAATGTCTTAACTAACCTCCCGGTCTGTCAGTTGGGATTTACTGACTGTATTCGTACTAACCCACCGATCAAGTCTCCAGTGATCATTGGTGATAAAGCGAAGTAACGATATCGTTGCTAACCCACCGTTAAAGTCTCCCACCGAGTGATGTTTGGCCTTGGCTAAGAAACGTGACAATCTGTTGACGTAAATGTAAAGAAGCCTTGAAGTGTTTCACTCGGATTGCCTTTCCTTTCCCTCTAGTTGCTGCAATGTCTGAGTCTAGTCCATTGCACTGCCACTACCGCTGTGGCCTGCCCGCGCTAGTCCATTCATTTATAAATCCAGTAGTCGCATAATCACTCAATTATTCAACAGCTAGCATTGCAAAGAGTTCGTGACATTTTGTAAAGTAACGTGGATTTTATATCTCTTTCAGTTTTGTACTGCTGTATAAATAATTTATTTCAATTCTGTCGGGTGGTTTTCTAATGTCGTAAAGTTGGTAGACTGTGCACAAACCCACAGTCTGTGGTATATTCGCAAATTTACAATGTGATCTTCCGAAAATGTATTCTTATGCGAATATATTGTTCGTTGATTCGAAACTGGCTGTTTGTGTTGGCTTTTTCCTATGGGCACAAATTGAGGACATTGCGCATCTGACTTGGGTTCGTAGTGTCAAAATATCAACATTGTCGGACACTTTAAAAAAATGGCTGCCATTGTAATCCCAGCTGTTTTGACTAAAACTGAATTCAATGTTCTTGTACCATAATGTCCGTAAATAAATGGACTAAATGTACACCATTTACAGAAATGACGTTGAATGTTTGCGTCCTAACCTAAAACATTATTAATTGTAGTATTTAAAAAAAAGTTTAGTCCTAGGATGTTTAAATATCTAAGGTCGAAATAGTTAAAGAAATACCTTACACTTTGGGTACTTTGCCAAATATGCATTGCCCAAAAGACTCTACAAATTATGAAACTGAACCATGTGTGGTTTTTATTGGGAGTGTAATAGTGAATTTACCGTTTATATTACCTAAACGTTATTGGTTAAATTATTTCTGTCACAAGAGTTGGCGCGCGAAGCGCGCAGTGGTGTTACCCAGTTCATTATAAATACAATACTGGTTTCAAATTATTTTGCTTTAGAAATGTTTTAAATAACCAGAATAATAAACACAAGTTTTACTTATATTTATTTGTTGTTTAATCATGTAGGCCAGTTATTGTTTTCTATTTATTAGAATGTGTAGGCAAACGAATTACCGTGGGAAAAGGTTTTGTTCGTGGTAATTATTCGAAATTTCTCTGATATAAATAAATACTGAACTTGACTTGTGCGAAGATAACTGGAAAACAAAGTCTCACAACTAATAAGTTTACTAACTCAAACGCGTTTCCACGACAATGCCGCCATCTTTTAGTTATAGTTTGATTATTGTAGCTCATACATCACTGAAGATGGCGACAATGTAGTTGAAACACGTTTGAGTTAGTAAACGTATTTTAGTTGTGAGACTTAATTGTTTGTGTTCAAGTGTTATTCTATCAAACGATTCCGTCCTGTTTACACGTGTGTGCTGTCATTTATATGTTGTGGACTTCTAGCTTATGTTTCCGAAGTTGTAGTCGCTTGATAATATCAGTTGAGTTATATTCCTGAAGTGTCGTGTAGTTTTTAACACAAATGATAACAAATGTCCGATTAATCGTTAATACCTACAAAATTCAACACCCACCAAATAACATCAAACTTCATAATAATGTGGATTTTTTATTTGAAGGTATAAATATAAATTTATTATAAAAAACAATGATGTAATAATTATTATTTATTTAGTCGTAAAAATGTTTATAGTATTATTTTTTTAATATTTAGTGAGGTATGCATTATATTTTTGAATTTGTCATTATTTTTTGTTTATTTTTTTTTAAATTTATTATTTTTATAACATCCAGAATGTGTATAGATAATACACTATAGTCTGTAAGGAGTAACCTGTCTTCTGGATCGCTCGGCTACCTGAGACTGGCCCGGGTTAAAGCCCTCGCTTCCGACCGCAGCTGATTCCTTGGGGGCGCTACCCTGTCCGTCATATTGAATCTGATTCCCATAAGAGCAATGCTACAGAATAAGTAATTTTTTTCCGTTAATTCGTGGAATAAATTTAAAAATTTGGTTTCATTTTGAAGTACTGTCATATACGGATGTTGATTGCCGAATACATTTACAAACACCGTGTTATTGTTTTCATAAACGTATGATATAAATAGTAAAAAATAGTAAATTTTATTAATTTTTTACTCAATTGCAAAAAGAGATATTGCAAAAAACCTTAGTAATCAACACACACAATCTATTTTACTTTAAGAAAAAAAAATACAGCTTTCGTTTTTTGACAAAAACAACACAAAAATATGCTTAATAGTGAAGGTTGTTTGAATTATTTAACATTGAAATTGGTACCCAACTTCGCCGTTTTGAATGTAGAGCCTTTTAATGTGCCTCGCTTCTGCACCCCCACTAGGAAATTAACTTTCTTTTCATGATCATAATTTGCAAATTTCCATCGAATATTTTGAAAAGTACATGAAAACGTAAGAAGAATGATACCAAACACGACATAATTTGGTAAAAAAAAAAACAATGTAGGCGCAGGCTGTTTGTGTGCGGTAACAATCGAGTTGGTTTTGTGTAACGATATTAAAGTCAATGTTGCCAAAAATGTATACATAACAATATTATTAAACAATACAGTATTTAAATATAGTTTATTAGTTATATGTTTTTCAAGCAACGAATGTCACAAGGAAAACTTTTGTTTCACATCATTACGGTGCCACCACGCGGTCGGAAGCGAGGGCTGAGGTTTGACCCGGGTCAGCCTCAGGTAGCAGAGTGATCCAGAGGACAGGTTACTTCTTACAGACTATAGATACATGTACGAATACATTTCAGGCTAAGAGTTTTCATAAAATGTTGTATCTTATTTATGATTCTTTTGTACATAATGTAAGTTGGGGTGTCCAGTCACCCCAGGATACCAGTTGCGTGCTTCAAAATTAAGGATGCCAGTCAAGTGTTAAATAATGTGTACCTCTACTTTTTACTTCAGGTTTTGTTTAGGAATAGGCTTAGGTTTTAAACCTTATTTTTACATAAACTTAATGATATGATTTGGCTGATAAGTTAGCAGCTTAGCTTTGAGGTTATGATTATTACTGCACCTTTTTATATAAGCAAATTATAAAAAGCGAGTTCGGAGGGAGGAAAGCGGTTGCCGCACAAGGGTCTAGTTTTTGACCCCGTTGCCGAGGGAAGATACGGTGAATATTTTGTACCGAATCTGCGCTTCTGAAGCGATTAGTCTGCGAACAAGAGTTTACTTAGCCTCCGATGTAAAGTTAATTATAAAAGAGTATGCGGTTTGTCCTGAAGGCAAACAGGTGTTGGTGATTACATAACACGACTTCTGTAGCCATAGCAACGGTGGGACTGAGTTTAGAGGTATGCAGTCTAAGCTCGACTGTCGACTGTTTGCAGTTTATTGCAGTATGGTGTTTGACCTTTTAGAATGTACTGTACTTTGGCAGGTATAACGAGTTCAAAATAAGGAATCCTTCGCTGAAAAACAAATGTAGACATTTAGGTTTACTATTTTATGCCCAATGACGGTACACTCATATACTACTTTAAATATACTTTTATAACGATGGCATATTAAAAATGTCTGCATTTTCATAGTTTTTGTATGATTTTTCTCATTTTTAAGATCAGAAGCCAATGCTTAACCCATCATTAAAAGTTCTAGTCAAGGGTCTGCTCCAGTAAACGAGAAAGCAACCGAAAACGTAAGCACTTCTCACTATATCCCTATCTAAACAGTGCAATTTCTTGCAGCTGAACGCTTTGACATTGCCTCATTTCAGACCATTTTATAAGTCTATATTTCGTAATTGAGTGTTGAAAAAAAAACTGAATATTCTTTATAAAATTTCCCATCCGGCTTGCAAATTATTTTTTATTACAAATTTTTTATTATGTTAGGAAAAACATTCAAACTCTGTACTTACAAAATGTCAATTACATAACAAATTAAAAGCATTTTTTAAATGTAAAATACAAAACAGATGCGTATTGTGACTGTGCTTAAAATGAGACCTTGCAAACAATTTTATGATAAAAAATAAACGAAATAAATTATTTGAAATTTAACATTGCTCTTATGGGATAAAAATCCAAGATGGCCGCCACTACAGTAGACCATTAAGCAGATTTGCGTCAGATCATTACAAACAAAGAACTACTACATTATAAAGAACTGCCTATTTTACAAAATAAATCAAAGTAACAGCCTTCCTATTGTGAACAAAACATAGAAATAATCTTGTGTCAACTATTTTGCTGTTTCAAATACAATCCTAAGAATGATCCATCGGTAGTACCACCTGTAGTTTACTGACTTTTCTAAGGTAAGGTTAAACTTATTGTAAAATAAACCGAAATAGATAAATAATGAAGTCGTGAGCTTCTTCTTGTAGATATTTTTATTATCAACATTGTCTCAGTAGGTTTTAAAAAAAGGTAAATCATACCTAACCTTGTACTTATCTGTAATCACTCCCTGTTATCAGCGTGTTAAAACTTCATTTATTTAGTTTAAGCGGTTTAGTTTCCAAGACACGCCGGCTAGAGAAATGAGTAGAAAAACTATAATAGACTGAATACGAAAAATGTGGTACTTGGTGATTTGACACCTTTTTTATTCAAGATTTTGCTGGTCTTCATTAACAACAAAGTGGATTTTGTCAGTTTTTAACTGTGTATTGTTTCAAAATTGAAAATGACAATATACTAACTTGGATTTGTGAAAACAAACAATTTGTAACGACCAGCATACTGTCGCTGCTGCATTCCATATTTTTACTAGCTAGGCTATATTTAAACGTTGCTACAATTTTTGTAAAGTATTTACTAATATGGATCTTTGAAGACCCAATGTTTTATTTAATGTAATATACATAATAGTTGTATAAATGTTTTGGCCAAAACGAGATCCTGGATGTAAAAAAATACCAGACCTGAAATCATAAGAAACAGAATAAGCTTTAATTAAAAAAAAATCATTTCAGTAGCCAAGGTTTTTAGCCGGCGGCGTCATTGTTCAAGAAAAAGAAAATGGAAATTTAAAAAAGTGTTATTCTGAAACTCAAATGTCTTCGGTTTAAATAAACAGATTTTAGTAAACTCTTTTTACTTTCACACTATACTATAGTATAGAGAAAGTATAGTGATCGCAAAAAAAATCGATGTTGAGATTTTTGTCGAAATATCCGTTTTGGGACCCCCTGAGTCCAAAAAAGTGTTTTCTACAAAATGTATGTCTGTATGTATACAAAGGTAGAGCGAAAACTATTCGATTGATTTCAAAAAAAAAATTACACCAGACATGTCAAGTAGGCCTGTATAGATGCACGAAAAACGGTTTTGAAAATTTTTGAAAAACAACTCCCTTTTCGGCCAAAAAAACCCCAAAATCAGTTTTGGTGCAAATTTGTTAGAAATTGATCAAATAGTTTTCTCACTAGATAATAATAATATTTATTAGTTAATCTCCTACTTTAATATCACCTCTTCCACCCCTCCTACAATTATGAAGTCACAGTGAATCTGTTTAATAATTTAAAATATGTTTGTGAGAAAGTATGTGCCAGTTTCTGGTACCGTTTATTTATATGAAAATACACATCAAATTGATGAAAGTAACGATGTAATCACTATTTCAAAAAAATATTTGCCTTCCACGATCTTGCAAAGTCAAGAATCTATAATAAAATTCCGATTGTAGAAACGTTCCCATGGACTCTTTTACACGTCGCAATAATTTGCTCACTGCGTAATAGAACCTTTACCACTTCTAGTTATATAAGAATCAGTCCAACTGTTGCATGCATAGTAATTAAGGACATCGGTTTCTGTTATCTCATACATAATCATTGCGTTGGCGGTGCAGGCCTTGCTGTGCAATTAACGTATGGCCTTATTACCGAGCTAAACGTTTTTCGACATTCGGGGTCTCTTTAACCTACATAAAACGATATGAACCATTACTAAACCGTTCCCGCATTGGATCAGTTACATTCACCAATGATATGTTAGTATTCGTTACTGTTCGTCACCGGTTGCGATTTTTCTTGTTGCCACCTTTCATTACAAGTTTTACAGGAAAGTATTTTTAGCGAATTTCGATAGGAAAGACAAGCTATTGCAGTGACCCTTATGGTAAAGTCGGGAGTAGGTTTGGTCCCCAGAACACGTTTTGGGGTGTCATTAAAAGTCTGGGTTAGTGTTATACTCCATGATGCTAGCCCCTAATCTTTGGGTGCCCACCCAATCCCATGTCCAAGCAAGCATGTGGGTAACGGGCTGCACCCCTCGGTATGATATGGGGTAAGGTAGCACGTAAGTGCTGTCTGCCGATCACTCGTTCGCCGGGGCTTGGGAAACCTTGACATCAACGAGTACCTGCGGGGAATGTCTTGTACTTCTTGTACGCAGGGAATGGGACGATATCCAGGAGATCTGAAAGCCATTGGGATTCACGGAGTGGACCTGAAGGATATCTCCGAAACCGAAGCTGGATTTTTCTGGCGGGCCAGTAACCAGTCTTGGCCTTATAGTGGTGGACGTGTTACTACGGTCTCACGGCGCACGTACTGGTACCACGGGAGGTTTAGGACTTCAGTACCCTAGCAACTGAGGTTGGACTCGTGGGGGCAGTGTCACTGCTAGATGTAGATGTTACACCCTGTACAGTCTATGCAAGAGTGGGTGTTGGTGAAGAGCCTTCTGGGACCACATGCGCCGCACCTAACACAACTTGTGTTCTTCTCTAATATTCTGTCATTAAAAGTTAAATATAATTCGCACTCTAACGATCGCATTTTAAGTAGGATTTGATCCAAATTTGGTGCATACGTTGGTTGTAAGTCGCATGGAGGAGTTCTTTAGCCAAAAATATCCTACCACCGAAAGCACGTTTTTTGACATTTTTTTGAGATTTTTCGTACTAGAATTTTTTTTTTTTTTTTTGGGATTAATCTCAAAAAATAAACGTAGAATTTATTCTGCACATTTTGTTCTTTTTACACGACCTTATAGTTCGCTTGGTCTCTCCAAAATCGATCAAGACGTAAAATACCATAAAAGTACCCGGTTCAAATCAACGTTGGGGATTTTATCGTGGCGACATTCTCTGATCCGAGGCCGACGGCCGAGTTTGTACGTTGCGAGCGAAACGAAGCATTCCATAACCCAAGGTCGAGGTGCAAATTCGCAAAGCTTGGTTTTTCCCGCTGCGAGTGGAACGAGAAAGCGCGTTAGTCGAAGCGCCTTCGTGAGTTGACCAATTTTTCAAACTATTGGTTGAAACGCTAAAACATATAGATTTATTTTTGCAAATTCGCTAAACTTACGTCTGCGGTTAAGCTGCGTGATCGAATTTTATTCTTCCCAAATGAAAGATGTACCGTCAGCAATCCTGAAAGTTTTACAAGTAAAGTCATAATACCATTGTATTTGGATAACCTAATAGAACTCCGATCCAATGCAATATTTCGTTCCACTGGAAATTCGACGATAGTGGCGCTATCTATTGGGGAAACGACGGAAGCTGTGTGAAACACCAATGCTACCAATGATTTCTCCCTAGCGTTACCTCGCGGCGCGATCATGCACTATTTTCCCGACAACCTTTTTTTCGGCACACAGCGCCCGTATGCATGCATGATCTATTTTATTATTCATGATCTATGATAATACGGCTAACTAGAAGTGACTCCTTCGCTGATGATCCTGCGCTTGCACTGTTGTCAACACAATACAAACTTACGATTTAGTTTCATATTTAGAAGAACTTTTAGGCGATGTATAATTGAGGAAAGTAACCAAAGTAGGTATAGGTATTCGATAACTATTATGTTTCAGACAGATTAATCGTCCATGGTCTAAACTAACTCATTTTTAGCGAATTTCCATAGGAAAAATGAGCTATTGCAGTGGCCCTTATGGTAAGACCCAAGGTCGGGAGTAGCAAATGACCACCGATCATGGTCCCCAGAACACGTTTTGGGCTGTAATTAAAAATCTTATATATATGTATATATGTGTTCGCACTCTACCGGCCGCATTTTAAGTCTGATTTGGTACACATGTTGGTTGTCTAAGTCGCTCAGACGAGTTCGTTAGCAAAAAAATCCAATAACCGGAAGCACGTTTTTTGACCGGAAGTAAACATTTTTTGAGATTTTTGCAACGAGAATGAATTAAAAAAAATTGTTTTCTACGAATATAAATGAAGGATGTTATTCTGCACATTTTGTTTTTACACGACCCTATAGCTCGCTTAGTTCCCCCAAAATCGATCAAAACGTAAAATACCATAAAATTACCCGGTTCAAACCCATGCTGTGGATTTTAAGGTAGGGTTGGCGTGCGAAGCACGCAACGCATTGCGTATTGAAGACACGCCTAATACGGGGATTGGCGTGCGAAGCACGCAATGCTTTGTGTGTTGAAGATACTCCCAATAATCGGAATGGCGTGCGAAGCACGCAATACATTGTGTATTGAAAATACTCCCAATATGCGGATTGGCGTGCGAACCATTTTGCAGCTGTTCAGCACCGTCGTGATAGACCTATTTCCGAAATTGTTGGTTGAAACCCTAAAACATAGACCTATAATGTTAATTTTGGAAATTTGCTCAACTCACGTCAGCGGTTCAGCTGCGTGGTCGAATTATTTTAACATTGTATAGTTGAGCAGAATGGCGCAGTGGTTAAACGCACTCGTCCGGTGCGCTACAATTGAAAGCTCGAATGAGTCCCTCCATCGAATGAAATTAATTAGGCCTAATGTTGTATCCGTGTCATTTCTGCAAATGCTACATGTTTAGTTAATTTATTTACGAACACTTACATTATAGTAAGAACAATGAATTCACCTAATTTACTTTAACGTTGTAGGTTAAAAAATCTGTAAAACGTCCGACTATGTTATAATTTTGAAACTAATGGACCCTATAAACTGTATACGTACTGTAGGCTATACATTTTTATACGTTGCCATGACTATTAAATTGCACATCCAGTTAGGGATTTTTAATTTTTAAACGTTAAAATTCAATTTTGTAAATACTTATGAGCCTACATTACTCTGAGAAGGATAAACTATTTTTTTAAATCTTTGAAGTTAGGGCAAAAGGGCTGAAGTCAGAAACTGTTAACATTATTGTACGAATAAAATATATATTGCTTGTGATTTCAATGGTTACGCGGTCAAACGTCAATAATATAGAAGTCAAAGTTAAAAAAACAAATTTTCGTGTTTTTTTTTTTTAAATATAACTTATATAATATATTATATACATATATATCTTATTAAAATTATGCAAAACATCCCAAGCCGGAGACCAGGACCTAGACAACTAGTCATATCCCGTCAGCTTGGAAGCGAGCCAACCACCATTTGCTTTACTTCCGTCCTCGTACCCCAAACCACAGATGTGAAAAGTTACTTGGTCTAGCCGAGATTCGAACCCGGTATCTTCTGATCAGGAAGATCCCACGCTACCCACTTGGCTATGGTTTGCTTTAAGATCAGGATAACAAAGCAACACTTTAGTTACTTGCTATCGTATTTCCTATCTCGCCCCTTCTCCTCTCGCTGTTTTAATTTATATTAAGCCATGAGTTTGTCAAAACTTTGAGTGCTTCGTCTGTAAAGTTAACAATTTCTGACTTAAGCCCTTTTGCCCTAACTTCAAAGAAATGTATTCGGGCGATTTCTCCAAACAAGGACACAAACATCTAAATATTAGAACTGATAGACCGAACCAACCATCTGACCAATAACAACAGCTGTGAGGACCAGTGAAAGGAAGCGACTCCTCCCGTAGTATTACAAGTCGACGGTATTACCGTTAGTGTTTTCCGTTGTTCTTGAACCCAACAGATTTGTGTTTTGTTTTGATGTTAAGTAACACAGTTCAGCATTTATTAAACGAAACGCAGTAAGAAACTGTCTAAGCATGTGTACTTTTACCTTGGCTTCGTCATCTTATTGTCGACTCACGACATATTCTTTGCACATATCTAACTGGATATACGATTGCCTTTTCCTCTCATCATTAGCGTTGAATTGGCAACACATCTCAGTTGTATAAAACAAATTTGCTCTGGAGCCAGCGATATCTGGTAGTTTACAGATTTTGGCGGTGGGTTTGCTGGGTAAATGATAATGCGGACGGTTTTCTTACTTTTTGCATCAACTCCTATAAAAGCGAGTGTACGTACGTCACAGTATCAATCACTGTCAATCACAGCCGGCTACAGTCGTGTAATGAAAACAGTTTGTTCCTTAATAAATAAACAAAGTGTTTTTAAACGTAATTAAGCGTGTGTAAATGTGTTAGTGTTCATAAATGTTTGTCAGATCCGTAATGTGTTTTACATGTGTTATAACAGTGGGACGAGGTATATATATACGTTATGTGTGGTACCGATAAAACGATGGAAGGTGTAATCACCATGTGTTTTCGAGGTTTTTGCAAATATCTCGTAAACCCTTCACTTCAGAGCTTAGTTTGTTCAAAAAAAAATTAAGGTACGTTAAATTTTCTACAAATCCGACACTATTTCGGTGGAGGCTTTTACGACATTTAGAGCAAAGGGTAATGAACAACTTTTAACAATCAGACCTTTGTTTTTTTTTTTTTTGATTCCCCAGTTTGAGTATGTTTTGGTCTAATTTTACTGTAATAATAAGGAAGTTATGGTTATCGTTTTTACTAATTTTGCTAAGTAGGCAGTAGTTCATTTTTATTTTTGTGATCGTCAGATAGTCGTAAAATAATAATTACCTTTGCTTGCCTTACTGCTCGCAGTCCTGTTTGTTTTTTGGTTAGATGACGACCGTTTCGCCTATTTATCAGGCATTATCAAATCAATTTATAAATTCAAATAAATAAACGTAAAATAATACCGATTACGTTTGACATTTCCTTAAAGCCTAAAGGATTGCGTAGACGTATAAGAAGGCATTATACAAGAAGGCACTTGATGTACAACGATCTGACGCATAGTGTAGAGTGCAGTGAAGGGAGCGTCGACCCCAGGAGCTGCCAATACACACACACATATTGTTGTGGCTAGGGCTCACATGTCCTTGTGCACTCTGCTCTCTCAGAGCGACTGTACTTTCAGCTCAACTGTTTGAGTTTTAGCCAATTGGGGTGTGTGTTCTTCCTGAAATACTCTTTCCTAGTAACTGTGGGCTTGAAAGGTCTTCAAATATAGGTTTTATATGCATCATTATGTGTTCAGGCAGATGAAAATGTGATCCTAAACCACACTATATGATAATAATGTATATACTTTCACGAAATTAAAACCTACCTTGGGAAATATATATATGCACATTCATTAAATATAACACATACTAATTATATTACCAATAAAGGAGAATTTAAACTATAAAATAGAACAAAAGCCTATTTTCTTTTCTTTTTTTTTTAGGAAATATTCCTTCCCTTAAATCAAGTAAACAACTATTTTAAAAAACACCTTTTCGGCTGCATTCTTTTGCCGAGTGAAATTATAACGTTATTAAAAGGTTCTAAAAAATTATTTAAGAATTTATTATTTTCTATGTGAATTGTCCGCAGTATATTTTATCTAATTTTACATACAAGGTCGTGTTTATCAAGCTGTAACTCATTTATTTATCTTCGATATTCTCATATATTTCATATTTATCTATGATACAAAAACATATTTAGCATTTATTTAAAAACAGTTTATATTTCAAACGTTTCGGTTGAAAAATTATTGTCTTTTAAAGTTATGAGTCATCATTTTAATCTGTTTTGTTGTTATTTTTAATAACAATTTCAGAATCATGCGTTAACATTCATAATGCTGTTTAAAATATCGGGTAAAATTTCATTGCAATTTCATATTGTTTTTAAAAAATATAAATTTTCAACAATTAAAAATCGTATTATACTTTAGAGATTTTGTGTTAAAGCTGTAGATTTTAACATAAACTATGACTTACTAATATTGCACACAGGTATTTGGAAGAAATATTGGAGAAAAAAAAGTGTGTGTGACTTTTATGAAACAAGTGAACTAAAATAATAATTTATTGATTACAAAAATGTTAAAAGACAAACCGATATTGTTTTTACTTTTCTGCAAAAGAAAATATCAACACGCATATTTAAAATACTACAAAATTTAGTAAACTTTTAATTTTGTTTAATTATATTTTGTGTTTCTACACGCACGGTAGCTGGGACCTCATCTTTGTGAATTATGGTTAATGCAACTATCTTAAGGCCAGTAGTGTTAACAGAGTGGAAGAAAGTCCTGATTCTTCCCTCATGTTGAACATTATCAGCCATAATTAATTGTGCTAAATCACAAAAACTGAACTTCACAGTGTTTTAAATAATCATTGTTTACACCTAGAAGTGTACCAGCAAGTCCTTATTTAGCATTATTTAGCAACTTAATATTCTTTGCTATGCTGCAGGAAGTGTTGATTAGTTTATAAAATCTGAAAGTTTCCAATTACAACCAGTTTTGTAATTAGATTTTTAGTAAATCCTTGTTAAGCTTTAATCCTCTGACAAATAGGTTTAGTAAATTCCTCAGTTTCCATTTAGTCTGATAATTACAATAACACTTTAATCTGGGGAGCTTGGGGCCAGTTTCTTACACAATTTGTAAGTAGGTACTCTGGTTTGTATGGGTTTTAGAAAATCTGGTTATAAATAAGAAAGGTATCTAATGTCATTGTTAAGTCAGAAAAATATCAGAGATTTTCATAATTTTATCCACAAAAAAAAGATAATATACCTAGAGAAACACTACTAGACTGCGAGTTTGTAACACTTACTTTCAATTAGGATCGTAATGCCTTATGTATGTATCTACAAGAAATTAATAGCTTACAAAAAATTATTTTATAAAACGTGCATTAAAGATTCTGAAACATGCCACATGGTCTGAAAATCTGCTCATTTTTCTCTAAACTTTGCAGATTTGGAAATGTATAAAATTGAGTATATTTTTTCTTTTGTTGCAAGTATGAAGGGTATTTTTGTTTAAAAAATGGGTTTATCCTGTAAAGAGTTTTATAAGTTCTTAGACTATATCATGTTAACAATGAAATCTAGACACCACCGCACACAGCATGACTGGTATTTATGGGAACTGCCAAGTTGAATTGCAAGAATCAGAGTACCTCTATTCCTTGTTTATTGGTCCCCCTTCTACCATTTTACTTGACAACAAATATCGCATGTTATAGTCTCAAAGGTGTTACAGTAGTGGTATATCTGTGAAGAATATCTTTTATCTATGCTTTTACTTAGTGTGTTACCATTATTAAAGTGATTATTATAAAATTGTAATATGATAATGTTAGTAAATCATCAAATATCCTCGATTAATTATTTGTACTACCAAGGTATTTAATGAAACACAAACTCGATATTTAGTAAATTCCTACAACTTTTATTTAGGCTTTCCATGGTTTTACTAGTTATAGTATTTATAAACCAGCTTAACATAGACTGAGTTAAGACTAAAATTTTTACTAAATATAGTGCTAAGGTTTCATTTTTTAATCACTATTGAATAATTACAATAATAATAATAATAAATAAAAGACAATTGCAAGCCTAATTTGTAAGTAGTTTTAACCAATTAGAAACGTGTTGTCTTATGGTGAATTTCTGTGAAAAATACATTTTGGAAATAATTATAAATTAGTTAATCTATAAATTCCCCAAACATTGTTTGTTTTTCCATTACATAAACATTTTTTTGAAGTAGAAAAACACTAAATGGACAGAACGCTAGTGTGCTGCAGTGATGAGAAAGCAACTTTTACAACTTTTGAAGGCGCCTGCTAACCCTTTTTTGTACTTCATGAAGAGCTACAGTCCATATTAGTACTTTTGTTTTATAAGGAAAATTTACAATGTTTGTATGGTCGGTTTATATTAATATTTATTTGATTGAAATGAAAATATTAAGCAAAGATTAAGCAACATGAGAAATGACTCGTAAGACCAACATAAAGAACAAACTATAGGCATCTGATGATACAGAATTCTGGATAAATAAATTCATTCTTCTCCGGTTATTTTTAGTGGTACTGTATTTTGTATATCTGGTAGGTTAGGTGTATGTTCCTTCATATTGGATTTTATTTTTTTTATTAGCTTAAAAGGTGAAAATCATTAATGGTCATCTTTGCCTAAACTTTGCACCTTTATTGCTTAAAGAAGAAGACTGATGACCATTACACCAAATCAGATGCTTTTAGATTTTACCTAAAGTCTAACCTAATAGTTGTAAATCATGAAGTAGTCTTAACACATTTTATTTGCTTTGTTTCCAGGTGGAGGTGAGATCCATGAGCAATGCAATCCATTCCTTGCCGTAGTCGTCTGGCGTAGAAGTGCATCGAGGGCTGTGCCGATGAACGGAGATGGAGAGTGCCGTGAGTGTGAGTCAGTGGGGTGTGGAAGCTGGCCCAGGTAGCGACAAACAATCAGGAGGTGGCCATTGTAATATCGTATCTTCTGGTGCAGTTACAGTCACCTCCATCAATGTTGAGGACTTGCCATCTAGATTAGAAAATAGTAGTCATGAATCAAGTGAGTACTGCCATAATGGAACACACCATTCTTAATACTGTAGTTACAAAATTTTATTTATAACTGTAATTTAAAGTCTATTTCCAAGTATATGTAATTTAAGTGTAACAGTCACAGCGGTCTAGAGACAATACATAAAAAATAACATCATTATTATTGAATTTTACACAAACATTCTTAATTTACACGATAAACAATCAATACAAAGAAAAATTGATCCCTTATTCTTAAGATTTATACAATTAATTGTTTTGTTTTTTAATCTCTTCCTTTTACTAAAACCCCATACACATAGATGATACAATCTTGCCATAAACTCTTAATATAAAGGGTGTTGCGAGAGGTTGGTACAACTTCAGGAGATGATAGGGGACCTAAAAAAGTAAAATTGTTCAAATGAACATAGGTCCAGAAAAGCTTGGTTTTTCAGATATTGGCAATTTGTTTTTTTAATGATATAATTCATACCTAGAAAAATGTTTGAAAGATTGAGATCAAACTTTGCATGAAGTTTAACCGAACAATGATTTATTTTAAGAAAAATAAGCTATTAAATGCAATCATGCGTTTCAAAATGGCGGCCGTTTGAAAATTTTAAACCTAAATTATTAAAAAACGTACATGTTAACAAAAAATGTCAAGACACCTTTTTTATAGCCCTTTTAATTCCCTATTGGATGGTGTAAACAATCGAATGAAGCATAATAGTTAAGTTAAAGATAATAATAGCATACTACCAACAATATTATTGTGTTTACTGTGTTGGTATAGGATTTAACAAACCAAGTATTACACATATCTTGGTAATAGGCTACTTGAAATGAAAGAGCAACTCAATTAGATTTGTTGGTACACCGGTGCGCATGTGAATGCAATGTTTCCTCTGTCTTCCGTTAGATAGTGCTAGTAGCAAAGATGGCGATTAGTGAACAGAAAGCTTTTTGTGATTTACAGTTTGCATTGACCGATTCTGTAGTTTCAGTGCAACGTGCGTTCCGTATTAAGTTCAAATATAATCCTCAAAGTGTTAACAACATTCGTAGATGGTATCATCAGTTTGAAGACACCGGCTGCCTTTGCAGAGGAAACAGTACGGAACGACCGAGAATGACTGAACGACTTGTTAAATGAGTGAGAGAGTCTTCTACATGTAGCCCCAAGAAATAAGTTCGGAAGGCTAGTGAATTGATAATTCTAGTGACGTCTTTGTGGAGATGCTTACAACTACGTCCTTATAATTTGTAGTTGTTACAAGCTCTAAAGCCTACAGACTACGGTTTATGTGCGGTCTTTTTCAAACGAGATGTTGCTGCAAGACGATGAAGATTTGCTGGACTGTGTTGTCTTCAGAGATGAATAGACATTTCACCTAAGTTGACATGTGAACACTCATAATGTGCAAGCATCTGGGGGTCAGCAAATCCCCACAAGATGGTACAGTTGCAACGAAACTCCCCTAAATAGAATGTTTTTCTGTGCCAAATCCCAGCGGTAAGATAATGGGACTTTCTTTTTTAATGAATCAACTGTAACTGGTGTTTATCATGTTACAACTATGGCTCTTTCATCAATTGGAAGATGCTGAACCATAGAAGTTTATTTGGCAGCAAGATAGTGCACCGCCTCACTGCTATAACTCAGTACGCGATAGTAACCGACGTTGTAGCCGGCCGGATTACAGAGCATGTTTCCCATGGCCTCCACATTCACTCGATCTGACGCTTTGCGATTTTTACCTTTTGGGGGTTTCAAACAAACCGAATAAAGTTCTATTGACTAGATGTGGCGTGTGACGAATGGTGCTCGCATTGATGAATACTTGTAGGAAAAACTGGTTGAGTTGCTGTTTTATGTGATGTATTATTTGTAATTTTAAGTTAAATATAATAACACTACAAAGCCTTAGAACCCCGATATTCATTTTGAAATTCCTGGTATAATAAATCACCTTAGAAATTTGCTAAATTGTACATAAACTAGGTTTTGCAACAATTACATTCAGTCTTTAAGGTACTCGTGCAAAGTATAGAAGACTTGTTTTGCTTGTATCCGAACACACGTCTTTCTTGTACATGAAAGGCTGTCGTAATACAAAGTTTGCATGTACTACACAGTTAACTCTTTCAATTAGATGAAACATTGACATAAAAATTGGAATAACTTAAAATTTCATAAATCCTCCTTCATTGATACAATAAATCTTCCTGTTAATTGTGGTAGAGAAACAGGAAACATCTCCATTGAATTAAAGGATCCATTAAATAAAGTAATAACTTTCTATGTTAAACACTTTTTTGTGCCAAATTTATATGGGAGTTCATTCATCTTACTTGAGTATTTTTTGCTTGATTTCCAAGTCAGCTCTAGTTTGTTTTTCTATTGTTGTATTCATGAACTAGTCTTTTGACTTAGGTTTGTGTATTTTATATTAGTAGTATATAATAATGTAAAAGATATACATACTTGAGTAAGTCGATAGTAATAGCTCCTTGTAAAAGTCAGTTTGCAGGATACTAATTCGGCTCATCTAAATGCCGTTAATCACGGTTCGGGCTTTCTGTGTGTTATTCTGTCTCTGTCCTTCACCAGACCTACAGGCTCAAGTAGGAAGTTAAGCATGAATGAAGATAATACTTATTAAATTGAAAATAAGGTATTGTACAACTACATTTCCATTTAAAAAAATAAAGTTAAATTCAAGATATTGGAAAACAATTTTGAATACGTCCTTAGTCACCATAATGAATTGTCATTGCATATTGTAAGGTAATATTACTCTGGGACACTCGGTATGTAATTAAATGTTTACCTGAATGTAGAACATGTTTTCTGACTACTTATAAAATACTTAGCGTAATGTAAGTAGTATAACTTACAGTACTTAAGTTTGTTTACAGAAATTAGATCCTCTGGCACTTAGTTCCGAAGGTTATGTGATAGATTAAGGCATTGTTAGCCTCGAATGGAAAATATCACAAGATAAGATATTAATGCAGTTTTCCTGGAGTAGATTTGAGCAGTAGCATGACTTGCATTTTTATAGACAATCATAATTAGTCATTTAAAGTGCTGGGAAGAAGAAATAAAATGCCAGGGATGTAATAAAATATACATTGAGATTCGATTGAGATACTTCAGTCGATCCTATTTCTTTCTACTATTAAATGCGCACAATGTGAATAGCAAGGATTGTTTTGTAAGAACTCTTAGTCTTTTGCCATGTTTGTTAACAGTCGATCATGTGAGATGTGTAAATTTTCAATGTGAGATGAGCCTACAAATAAATTTTCAATGTGTATTTCAGTTTCTAAAAATAGTCTGAAAAGAATAATATTTTAATTCCATAATAACATTACCTCACTAACTTTTCTTGTTTGTAATGAGAACATTTCCTTTTCCTAGTCATGACCAATATGAAATTTATAGAAAAGTTTTTCAATGTGATTTGTATTCAGGGGGTCATCTAGTTTATTTATAAATTTTGTTGGATAAAAAAAAATACTTTTTAGTCATAGAACTGGAAGACTATTTTAGTGTATGTTCTAGATCCAATGTATATATTACATAAAACAGTCATACAATTATTATATGCTGTATTTTTATATACCATTTTGAGTTTTTGAAGGTCACTTGATCGTTTAGATTTATTAGGTTTCATTACAATAAAAAATAATTACAACCAGATGACAACCTTTAATGTATACTTCTTTACACAAACAGATTACTATAAATCAATATGGAAAGATAACAAAAATAGCAGATAACAGACAAAAATAAACTAAGCTGATGTAAACAGCTGTTCTAGCAGTAATAATTCCTGAAATTAAATTGGACTACATGACAGCATCGTTTTTGGTCATATAATACAACAATGGATAGTAAAACACAAGTTAAGTAGCCGCAACGACTGCTAGTTAGCAAGATTAAATATGTACAAACGTCTGAGTATGTGGACTGTAACATGACATGTGTGAATGGATGCATCAGAAGTAATAACAGCATTGAAAAAAAAAAACGCAGTCTTTGCAGTTTCTGCGACACTAAACATTATTTTCAGAGTTATTTATTCATTTTATAAAATATAATGATCAATTTTTCTTTTTTCAATCTTTGCAGTTTCTGCCAAATCAAAACTTATTTTCATAGTCATTCATTAAACAAAATTAAATTGTTTTTTTTTTTAATCATTAATATCATTAATGTATTAATAGTGTAAGGTGTGAAGTACCTATTTTTTATAACTACATGTATCGGTATGTAGTTCAATGTTTTGATAACATTTATTATTACTTAAACATAGCTCAACCTATAAATTTAAGGCTTAATTGAAACAATTACAACTTTCTTAAGACTTTATTAATAAATATGTATGCCTATTATATATAATTTTGGTCTGTTTATAACACAATTTAAAATGTGCATAGCAAACTGATAGCATAAATAACATTGTTTAATCTTGCACTATAGTTTATAAAAAGCACACAACCTTTTCAGAAAAAATCAACAAAATAAAACTTGAAACTAAAAATAATATACTGAAAAAACTAAATATATTTTACACTAGGGGAAACCCCTGCTTGCTCCGCACACCAACCCCGTTGAAACCTTCTATACAAATAATTGTTATGTTTTATGTTTTAACAAAAAATGTCACGATACCTTTTTTGTAGCCCTTTTGATTTCCTATCAGATGGTCTCACTGTCAAGACAATCAGATGAAGGATATTAGTTAAGTTATGTATAATAATTGGTTTGTTCAACCCGGCATCCTATACAAACACAGTAAACACAACAATATAGAATGTACATTTATGCTGTTATTATCTTTAACTTCGCTTTTATCCTTCATCTGATTGTTTTGACAGTTACACCATCTAAAAGATAATCAAAAGGTCTACACAATTTTTTTGTAGCCCTTTTGATTCTCTTTCAATGTACGGTTTTTGAGTAATTTAGGTTTGAAATTATCAAAGCGCCGCCATTTTGAAACTCATAATTGGATTTAATCGCTTATTTTTCTTGAGATATATCATTGTTAGGTTAAACTTCATGCCAAGTTTGAACTCAATCAGTCAAACCGTTCTCTAGATAAGAATTATTTTGTACAAAAAACAAAATGGCGGATATCTAGAAAACGAAGCTTTTCGAGTCTGTGTTTATATAAACTTTTTTTCTTATTGACCATTCCCCGAATTTTGGCACTTTATTTATGGGACAGCCTGTATATTTAGTTGTTATATGTATATCTTGTGTTTAATAATATTGTTTAATTTTTGTTTCAGGCTGTAACTCAAAGTATTATCATCAAACATGCAATGGTAAGATTCAGTTTACAATAATAATACCAATAATATATAAGAACTTAAGTTTGTTTGTGTAAACAAGGTTTATTTCTGAAGTTTTACCATTCCAATTTTTGTGTTGTTAGATAAATTTTTTGGTATATTTTACAAACGTGCCATTTTCTAAGGAAAACAAACAAATTGACAAAATTCATCCTCCATAAAAGAAGTTAAATACACCTGACCTTGAAAACATACGATTATGTTGGTTTTAGGTTCTATTTATGAACACGTTTTGTACAGCTTGAAGCAAGCTGCAAAAAGACAAACACATTTGGAACTGGAAGAATGTCAAGCGACAGTGCTCCATTGTGTTTGAGTTGTTGAGTCTTCACGTAGTCAGGCTGCACAAAAAGTGCTCATGAAAGGAGCCTAAACTATTCTGCTGGTTTAATGAATGCTACACCTAGCAGTATGAAAATAGAAAGACAAAAGATTTGCTGTAACATAATGTTAAATAGTTATAAGTGCCTTAAACTACATAAATAATAAAACACAGTTGGTTTTCACAGTAATTATTTTTCTGTAAACATTGTGGTAAATACTATAAATAAGCCAGTGTGTTTATTTTTAATCTGCAAACTAATAATTAATTTCTTACTAACCTTTCTTGGGCTTTGTTATTTTACAGCCATTTTATTATTTTATGAAACGGTAAAAAAATTCAATATCAATTTTGATTGTGTTTTGGTTTTGAAAATAAGAAACTTATTGACTCTTTGCTATTGAAGGATTATTTCTAAGTGATATATTGGTTGTTGTAGGTACAGGATCCAGTGTGATCAGTGGAAAATGCAGTGTACTTGTAGGAGGGACAGACATGCCCCTGGCAGATGATGAGGGCTCTAGTTCTGATGCCGAAGTCAGTAAAATAGACTTCTCTGGTGAGTTTGAATAAATCAGTTACTGATTTTACTGTATTACTGATTGTAATTAAATGAAAATTTTTTTGTTAGCTAAGAGAATGTTGTTGTTATTCACTGCTTTTCAGTGAAAGTATTAATAATAATATTTTTGTTTTAAAACTAAACTTGATTGTTAATATTAAAAACAGATAATATATATTAGGTTATGTTTCATTGAGCTTTATAGATTAAGTTATTCTTTCTTTGCATAGTGTAGAAAATACAGCTGCTTTTATATTTGCACCAGTCTGGATGTTGTTGCTTTACATCTTTAACTTTATGCCAGTTAGGCCCGGTTCTACAATCTCCCGCTAAAGTTCTCGATAGTTACCCGGCGGATAAATTTAACCTGCCGACAAATCCACCCGACAAGTATATTGCTTTTTACAGTGGGTTTTTATCTCTCCGATAACTACCAGGAACTTACCCGTTAGATTTACAATTTTACATGTAGGTTGGTACACTTTGTCGACTGTGATTGGTCGAAGTACGGTTAAGGACTTCTTAGTGACTGAATAACGAACTAGCCTTGGAAAGGCATAATACGTGGGTGTTTTGTTATGCCTGAAAAATTATTTGCAATAAAATAAACAGAAGCATACAATTCCAATAAAAAAAAAAACCTTAACCCAAGGTGGGATAGCACGATTTCTAAAACAAGTACGAAACAAAATTTAATTAAAATGACTAAAGATTCCGTGGAGTTGTTTTTATTTATCAAAGAGGAAAAAATAAGTGACTAATTGGTTGTAGTTTAAATAAAATTAAACCTTATAACATTATTACTAACTTACGTTGTACTTTATTATTTATTGTTTCTATTTATAAAATTTGTAGGTTATTTTTCTCCAATAATTTTTACAAGGAATTTCCTTCATTAACCTAAAACAATAAAAAAATACTTTATTGTAAACAAATCCAAATTTCAAACCTTGTCTCTAAAGACTTTATTATTTCTGGACTGGGCAATCAATTGAACTATTTTTTTATCGCCATCTTCACAAAAAATTTCAATAAAATCTTCATAAATAAGCATAGTTTACAATCATCGTATGCAGTTCAAAACTATTCTATGCTTTTATCTTGCCGATAACCAATTTTAGCCAAGTTTATCCTGCCGACAAGGGCTATCGGCAGATTGTAGAACGCCTTCTTTAAATTTATCGGGAGGATAGATCTACCTGGAAGTTGTAGGGCACTTATCGGGATATTGTAGAACCGGGCCTTAGACGGAAGATGGGAGAACTGCGTTTAGCACAAGTAAATCATAATCAGTAACCAGGTTCGAACCTACGAGGTTCCAATTTTAGCACCTTTAGCCTCTTGGCCATCCCGCTTCCCCAATAACTATAAATCTATTATAGATATCTTTACTACACAATTCATAAAAAGTTAACTTTAACATGCAGTTTTACAGATACTGCCTGCATGATAATGATTAACGCATTTCATGTATTGTTAAACCTGATTTATATGCATTACCGGATAAAGTAGTATGAACCCCTTGCGGTACTTTATTTTCAAAATATTAAGTTTAAAGTTTTAATTATATTTTTGAAAGTTTTTTGTTCAAATGTTGTTTTTGTAAGAACTCAAGAATTGTTTTTGTGGTAGGGTGTCAAATGACACAAAAGCTCTACATAATACCCTTTTTCTTGCAAAGAAAAACATCTGGAATATCAGCTATTACATGCAAATTTGGTCTGACCCTTACGAAATTCGGTATACTTAGGTTTCCTTATGTTATGAACTATAAACTGAATGAGACAAAGATTGTTATAAATGATTTTGTAATAGAATAAACAAATTTAAGACTATTGACTGTCCCTTATTTTTGCTTCTTTCTAATGAGTTATTGTGTAATTAGATTTTTACCATGTATGTTGTTTCAGGTGTAAATATGAGGAGTAAAAAGAAAAGAGAAGAAGGAGAAGCAGATGATTCGAGAGATGGTTTGGAGAGGCCGATGTCATGGGAGGGAGAGCTCTCGGACTCTGAGATGCCTGTTATCAAACAGGTACAACATTTTCTGATTATTGCTTTATAACCTTAATAATTCAATTGTGGTCATAAGAATTTTAAAAGTTCTACAGTGTAACTGAAGCAACTCTTATGGATAGTTTCTTCGTGTCTGTCCAGCGTTGTCACAGCTCCTGCATTTTACTACCTTTTGTGAAAAAAGTGCTTTTAGAAAAAAATTTGAAAAACTATTTTCGTGATTCCTCTCCAACAAAAAAATATATTCAGTTTCTCCATTGAGTTTGATATTGTTTAATATTTGGAACATTTAGAGTATTCTTTACGCTAGTGTGACTTTGTAAATTTCTAGATCGTTTCAGGTTTTATCTTTTCAGTCTTGTTGGTTAGGTAAGGATTGATTGAGGGGAAGGGGGGAGGCTCTATCGGAATTACTATCGAAAATGGAATTTGATTGGAATATGGTTTTTTCGTTTAGTAAAGAGGTTGTATCTGTTTTTTTATATTAGTATATTTGGAATTACTCCAGATACGCGCATTAACCATTACAAGATACAACATTTTTTAAATTAGGTTTGATAATGGCGGACAAATGGGCGAAATAGTGTAACCTATCAGAAAAAGACTGTGGGCAGTAAGTTTATAAAATAAGTTAACATAGTTAATTTATAATGAAGTTTCAGTTTATCATTTGGTTTTTAGATTTTCACATATTTGGTCTATACTGAAAAATAAGCTTGTCAAAAAAATTGCCTTATGTCACAATTGATTATCTCCAGAACAGACAATGGTATCACAATTCAACTTTTCATAGTTATGTGAGATATCATTTAAAATTATTTAAAACGATTGTTTTTTTTTTGCCACGAGGTATGGAATATATGCAGGTACCTCCATACAATAGGGTTATGTGGGGATGGCCCCTAAGCCGACCCACTAAAAAATATACCTCTTTTTCCGACCTTGACGAATGGCATGGGTCTCTTTGCGACATAACTTGCGGAACCACCATCTTCAGCTCACCTCGGCTGTTTATTATTAAAACTACTGTTATTTTTATATACAGAAACATTATAAATGGCCCTCTTTTAAATAGAATAATAGACTACACAGTAAATTATGCATCCATTTATATTTTGTAAAAAAAAAAATAAAAACATTAAACACCAAAATGTAGGCTGATAGTAATATATCATACCACTTCAAGGGTTAAAGTGGAATCAATATAGATTCCAATTTAGTTTTTGTTTTAAATGTTAGAAACTGCACTTCTATTGTAAAATTTGTCTGTCCGTTATTCCTCT
>JAGFPH010000411.1:342068-372159 GCA_018207615.1 Philaenus spumarius | reverse complement strand
TTTAATGGTCCTAGTGCTTATTATTGCCTTATTTTGCCTATTTTTTTCACATTATAATGGATTTGGTGGTCCTAAAATTACATCCTGGAAAAAGTCAATAAATAAATTGATAAGACTGAATTAAAATAAGCACACGACCCAAGAGTTTTAAATGAGGTGATTGTAAGTTTGATAATGTGTTAAAGAGTGGCGAGGGAGCACACTTTTCCACAAACTTTTTAAACTTAGCCTTCCCACATCAGATACTTCTAACTACGAACCTTATAGTTTAGGTTAAAATCGTTGAGGTTACGCTAATTTCTTCAATTATATTATGTCAATGGATCGGCAATCATCGTTGGTTCAACCTGTTGCATTATTAATTAAATTTTCCTCAACAAATACTCTTTCCTAAAATGATGAAAATCCACAAAGTATCCAATGGACTGACAGAAGCCTAATTTATGTTTCACACTGGTTAGGAAATTTATTATTTTATTTGATGTTATTGATGAAAACAATCTAAATTCCTAATGAACTAAGTATTTTGTTTGCAGGAGGACTAGTGTATGGTGTAAACAGGTCAGGATTGCCAACTGTGGAAGATAGCGCTCAACATGACTCTTCAGGATTAGATCCTAATGGTATGCAGACTTACTGATACTCTGTTTTTTTTATAATAGTATATCAGTATAAGTTTCTCATTACAGGTTAAGAGAAATGAGAGGTAGGAGACAAAAAGTAAAACAATATTTGGTATAATTTGTTGACTGTGCTCTCTCTATGGCATACACCTGTAAAACCATATTCGCTAAACTTAACAAATGTGAGTTATGTCTACGTAATTAGAAAAATTATTTAAATAAGATATTTAAAGAATTCAAAAATATAAGCTACAAAAATATAAGACTATTATTCTCAAGTACTTAAGTGGATTCTCAATGAAATTGTATTAATTTATCCTAATTTTTAAGAATACATTTGAATACGAACTGTTTGTGTAGATGATGGAGCGTTGCTTGAAGACAAAATGTCATCCCTTGCTGCGGATTTGGTCCACCACTCTGCCGGTTTGGCAGCACCTCCTGGCATCAGCAGACAACAACTTATTAATAGGTTTGTCCTTCATGATTATTTTGTTAGGATGGTGCTTTGTTATTTAAACAATGTTCTATTTAAAGTTTAAAGATCCATAAGCAACCACAAGTTCATATAGTCATTATAAAATTTTCAGTCTCATTTAGACATGAAACATAGAGGGATAATTTTAGTGTTATGCAGATTGCGTGTTAATACAATCGCAACTTCAGGTTATCAAACTTCTGATTAAACAAATTTTCCAAATAACACAGTTTTTCTGAACCCTTGACATTTAAGAAATAATGTATGTATACCCTCTCTATTTAACAAAATTTAGATGTAATAACAATGCAGTTAAGAAGAGAAAAGTTTAGCATTAGGTTATCACAGTTGTATGGGACAAGAGCCAGTGGGCTAAAAAGAGAAAGAATATGGGTTGAACTTCCAAGAGTTTTGTCTGCTTTCGACTGACTGTTGGGTGTCCAAGAATTGATACTCTATAGGCTGCTTTCAATTTTTTTGTATTATTTGTTGTGTTTGCTTGTTCGCGGTTGGACACAGATACTGTATAATCTTTTAAAAGTTAAAAAAAGAAAACATGTTGTGTTTAAATATAAAGTGTGCTGTGTCTAACTTGCATATTCATCTGACATATTATTTATTCTTGTAATGACTATAATTTAGTAATGTCCTAAAATAGTGTAGGCTACTATGTCGTACTGTACATACATATTACAGTATTTGTGCATTTAGGACTCAGTTTTGTTTGTTTAGGGACTAACATACAAGTATACATAAAACAGTATTGAATAACAACCTACAAATTTATACAACTAATATCTGTTGAATTTATTCACATAAGATAAGATTTTAAAACGCTCAATGCTTGAACACCAACTGCTGAATTTAAATTATATATAATTTACCATACCTAAAGGCGATAAACAGTATAAATTGGAATGGAGGCTGTAACCCCCCACTATAGAATAAATCCAAATAACAAATTTGTTGTCTGGATAATGAATTTTGTTAAATAGGATTTTTACTCTACAATATTTTTTGCTATAGCAATAACATTAATTGGGTTCAATCAATTCTTTAATTTTCACAGTTTAATTAAAGTTCTCATAAAATGTTAACATTTATGTGGAAAAAATTATTCAAAACAAACAGAAAAAGTTGTGAAGTAAAGTTTATAAGACACCATGCTTTGTTTTTTATTACAAACAATAGTTTTATAAGTATTTGAACTTTGATCATACAAATTTGTTGTTTTATGTGAAATGCAATGTATATTTTCTTTATATCCTAAGATATTTGCAATTCGATAATGAACTCAGTACTAAAACACTAAATTTATATTTATTATTTTACAGCCCTTGTCCTATCTGCGGAGACAAAATCTCCGGATTCCACTATGGTATCTTCTCCTGTGAGAGTTGTAAAGGTTTCTTCAAGAGAACAGTTCAGAACAGAAAGAATTATGTTTGTTTGCGAGGCTCTTCATGCCCTGTTACTATAGCGACGCGCAAGAAATGTCCAGCTTGTAGATTTGAAAAGTGTTTAAACATGGGCATGAAGCTTGAAGGTAAGCAGAATTTCAAATTGTTTGTGTGATTTTATTAACCCTTCAACGTGTTTTGCCGTACGTGATACACCGGGATTTTTGTTCCCTTGGCACGTTTTGACGTATAGCATACGCTCAGGAACATTCCATCAGATGCTTCCACCTA
Source organism: Philaenus spumarius (assembly GCA_018207615.1). NCBI lineage: Eukaryota > Metazoa > Arthropoda > Insecta > Hemiptera > Aphrophoridae > Philaenus > Philaenus spumarius. The sequence goes on along the minus strand of JAGFPH010000411.1, from coordinate 369,367 downwards.
GAAGCTAAACTTGAAACTATCTTAAAGTGAACGATATTGTAGCATAAAGTAGAAATGTTGGCTGATTGAAATTAAAAAAAAAAAAATATGATACTTCTGCTGCCTTTAGTGACGAAATTAGTTCAGCAGTGCAACAGCTGTTTTACCACACAAGTTTGTGATACTACATATTTGTTTACATTTGATCACTTATAGTGTGTTTTATGTTTGTTAGTTGATTGAATACGTTCGGAAATCGTGTTTTGAATATTTTATATTGGTTTTATTAGTGTTTTCTTACATATGTGTTTTGTGATAAGACTACCACACTAAAACTAACTTTGACTGGTATGTAAATATGTTACCACAAATAAACTCTGTGTTATTGATATTACCAAAAAGAATGTAATCTGCAGTTTAATTTAGTAAAAGAATCATTAAAATATTCCAAAAAATAAGTTAGTTACTAACGTTTTTATACAACCATGTTTCATAACTCCTGAAAGCTTTAAAAAAGTCCCGCATCAGGGGGAGTTTCTCTCATAAAAAGTCACACGTTGAAAGGTTAAAGCTCACAATAGTCGCCTGGTCAAGTTCCGGGCTGTTGCATGCAGTGTGTTTGTTAGACGAACCAATTCGTACTATTTTACCCTCCTCGTAACTTTACTCAACTTTATGATAATGATATCAAACTAAAACTTTTACTTAAGGGTCGGCTCTAGCTGTCGGCCATGTTGGCTGACACTTTATAAGACCAATGTTAAATTAAAATCAAAATTTTTCCTTTATTTTTGATTGGAAAATTATAAACGATATGTCATTTTAAAGCTATGGTCAATATGCATGCAAATGGCTTTTCCAAAACTAAGAAAAATATTTTGTTTAATATTTATTAACAATTTAAAACATTGATTTTTAATATTTTTTATGTTGTCGCTATTAATTATAGCGAAAAACTACCAAGCCATTCGCCTGAAGAATTTCGTCTCTCAGATTTTAGTATTTTGATTAAAAACGCTATTTGAACAATTGCGGGTTTTAAATGGATTTAGGCTGAGCAATGTCCGTGTAACCTACCGCCGCCATAGGGTGATTTTAAATATTTTTTATGTTGTAACTATTAATTATAGCAAAAAATTACCAAGCCATTCGGATGAAGAATTTTGTCCCCAAGAGTTTGGTATTTAAAAAAAACGCTATTTGAATAATTGCGGGTTTTAAATTGATTTAGGATGAGCAATGTCCGCATAACCTACCGCCGCAATAGGGAGTTGCAGGTTGATTTCTGTTTTACTAGAGCCGACCCTTAGATGTGTGTAGGTTTCAGTACATTTTGAATGTTTTCTTTTATAAGATTAGTAAATATTCTCTTCGTATATTGCCATGATTTATACAGTCTGTGTTAAGCTGCCTTGTAAATGGTGTTGCTGGGGAAACCATGGCCGACAAAACTCTAAAAAATTTTAATTTTGCGTGTGGGTTTTCCTTAATGTTTAATTTGTTCTTTATAATTTTGTATAACCCAATTTGAAGTCAATTTTTATTCCCAATAAAATTTAATTCAACCCTAATTATCTTAATCGATAAATCAGTGTGAAGTAAACAATTCCATTACCGTTGATCTTAAGAACACATTACACTAAATATTGACTTGAATTTAATTAGATAGAACATTAAAAAAAGGAAAATCTACTCTGATAAAGTAGCGAGATCCTACAAAAACATAAACAAGAAAAAAGCTATCCAAAAATTTTCATCCCGTAAAAGTGGTAAGATTGACAAGTATTATGGCTAAGTCCTTGGATTAGTAGAATAGATCTACAGTTTAAAATGTTAATCTTCTTCCAGGCTACGTTATCCACCCTCTTATTATTTAGTCTGACTTAATTGAAAGCCTAAAATTTATTATATGTAAAAAAAATAAAATACTCGTTAAAAAGCTTTAGTTTTGTGGTTGTTGTTGCGGCTTAACACGTTTCACCAAATACTTAAAAGGATAGCTTAATTACGCTAGGATCAGTGAAAAATTGTTACGTTCTACATAACATTGTTTAAAAATAATAAAGCCATTTTGATACTTTTGGAGAATCACAATAATTCTTATATAATTCTTCCACAAGATCTATTTTTATGTTTTGTCTTAAAATATTTTAATGAATCAAAATTAGCTGGCTCGAATATATTACTTTTGGCAGCAATCTTGTAACCACAAAATAAAATCTGTTTCACAAAAGACTGCAATTGGAAAATTATCTTTTATGATTCTAACACTTAGAGCCTACTGCTTTATCAATTATCTCGGAACATGTAAACACAGACGTATTTCTTTTGTACAGCTATCCGTGAGGACAGAACTCGAGGTGGCCGCAGTACATATCAGTGTTCATACACATTGCCAGCAAGTCTTATGTCACCTCCAGGTGCCACGCAGGATACTAGCAAAGGTCTAGATGCAGGAATGCATGGAATGGTGAAACAAGAAGTAGGAGAACCCATGTCCCCTCAAGCACATAGCAGATTGGTGCCTCCATTATTGCAGGTCAGTGAAGTAAGATGTCTGACGAGGGAAAGTGCGGGAGTGAGAGTTTACTTCTCTGCAACCTCCAGGAAACAATCTACCATATAGTAATTGTAAAACCACATCTGGTAGATCACATATATTATGACCACATATGGCTTGGTCATTTTTGCACTAGGATTGTAAGGGGTGGAAGAGGGAAAGAGATAAAGTTGTGGCTATAGCACATATGTGCTGTGAATCGTCGCTGCAGAGATCTCACCTTAGCATAGTGATGATTTTGATTTTTATACATATGCATATAATAGCTGTTGTACTCAGCTTTTGCAGCACTTTTTTTGGCAACATATCTTCTCCATACTGGTTAAGAAAAATCTCTAACAAACAGTTTGGATGCAGTAAATGGTGCCAAAACAACAGTTTTTTTCCAAATTTGTAAGACAAATGGTGTCGCAAACTTATTTTTTACACCTTTTCATTGCTAATAATATTTCTACTTTCTGTTCAGCTTTAATGGTATAGCCATGTCGGTAAATAAAAGACACTCAAACAGCAGCTCTTCAAAAATAATTTTTTATTTACAATTACTGTTCAGCCGCATAAAAAAACAATGAAACATTGTTCATATCATTCAGTTGGTAATGCTTCACACATCATTAAAAGTTTCATCAAAATGCGATAAATAAATCGTTACAAAAAAACAAAGCTAAAGATTTTGCTTCTCATAATATACAAGAGCGTACCCAAAGGTAACTGGAATTGCGCTGCCGTGGGTAGGGGTTTGTGTAGTACGCACTCCTGCTGCTAGGCATGTAAAGTGCAGCTCGTCGCCAGTTCAGTGAGACCGGTTCGTCGACCTGGCTTGCGTTGTTCATCTGTAGTCATTGTTTTCACTAGTGGGGTTTTTGTTCTCTTTTTGTTTTTTATGATGACGAGTTTAAGTGAACAACATGCGGCTGTGAAATTGTGCTTCCTGCTTTCATACCATTTATCAAACGTGGAAATAAGAAAAAATCATATGGAGCCAGGTCAGGTGAGTAAGCGGGGCAGCGGAACCATGCCATTTTTTCGCCAAAATCTGGCGAACAGAGATGGCTGTGTGCAGGTGCATTGTTGTGGTGGAAAAACCAGTCCCCGTGCTCAGCCTCAAATCGGGCCTTTTTGTTAAAAAGCTTGATTAACGTTCTGATATGGTAGAAAAAACTGAATGAACTACCCCCATCAAATAAAACAAAAATCATTGTCTTGATTTTTGATTTGACGATGTTTTTTTGGATGAGGTGACAATGACGTTTTCCATTCGCTTGACTGTTGCTTTGTTTCGAGGTCATAACCATAGGCATCAACACTCATCACCAGTAATGACACAGGAAATCTGGATCACTTCCACGCTGTTCTTTCAAAGCATGACATGTTTCAACTCGGCTTTCTTTTTGATTGTCAGTCAGAACCCGAGGCACAAACTTGCCAGCGATCCTTTTCATTTCCTAATCTTCGGTTGAAATTCACCGAACCGAACTCCAAGATACTGATCTCTGAAGAAGTTGTACTGATCTCTGACAACTGGACAATGGTCTGTCGACGGTCTGCGAGCACAAGTTCTAGAATTTTCTCAAATTTTCATCTGTTTGGGCAGTTGATGGATGTCCAGAACGAGGTTTGTCCTTAATCGATTATGAGGCCATTTTTAAACCGAGCAAACCACTTTCAACATTCAAACAGTGTCAGCGGTGTTTTTACCCAACAGGAAATAAAATTTCACAGCTGCATGTTGTTCACTTAAACTCGCCATCATAAAAAACGAAAAGAGAACAAAACAGCAAAAGTGAAAACTATGACTACAGACGAACAAAACAAGCCAGGTTGATGACACCGGTCTCACTGAACTTGCGACTAGCTGCACTATACATTGCCTAGCGGCAGGAATGCGTACTACACATGCCTCGCTCACGGCAGCGCAATTCAGGTTACTTTTGGGTACCCCTTTGTAGAATAGTTTCTGAACACTTGAAACTTATTAGAAGATTCTCAGAAAATGAGATCTTATAAAATTGTATTTATACTGTCTGTAATAAACGGTCTAACCAATGTAACCAATTTATGCTTTTAGAAAATGTTACAGTTTAGAACTACACACTGTTAAATTTAGACCCAAGGTATAAATAAATAAAGTTAACAACTAAGAGCAAGTATTTTGTACATGCTGTGTGAAGTAAATTATAAGTTAGGTAGATTCAAGGCAGTTGTTGGAGATCAGATTTATGTGTTGTTAACGCTTTTCCTCTTGTTTTCAATTGGTTATTTTTTTATAAAATAAACTCGTCTAGTAACAATACAAAAAATATATGGGTTGGATGAACGTTTCTTGCTGAAGTGTAGTTTCAAGCCGCAACTGTTTTTAATATAGAATAAAAACAAATTTTTTAAATAAAAAATTACATTTTTCAAATGGATGTGGCATTATTAGAGGACTATAGAATTCATTGTCAAATTAAGAAATGAATTAATGTTTTTGTATGTTTACAGGAAATAATGGAGGTTGAACACCTTTGGCAATACAACGAGCAAGAACACAAAGCAACGCCCAGCACGACAAGCAATAACCACCCAAACGGACAGGATTTTCTGTCCAACCTTTGTAATATCGCGGATCATCGACTCTATAAGATTGTCAAGTGGTGCAAGTCCTTGCCTCTTTTTAAAAATATTTCTGTAAGTATTATTTCTATTATTACCAGGCGTTATCACCTAAACTGGTTTTTCAACTACATATGTAAAACAAATCCATTAACTATTAACACACTTAGAATACTTAATATTTCTAAATATTCAATCATTGCAGTAGAATACCGTTAATTCCGACACGGCAAATCACTACTTAGGCAAGATTGCATAACTTCTTATATTAAGGGGAAGGTCAAATAAAAAATTAAGAAGATATTTTATTATACATTTTAAATTTATGCTCAAACAATGTACTGTACTAAGCTGTACTGTTTGAGCTTTTTAATGTTTTGTACTGCCTATATGAATGCACAAAATGCATACTAAATACCATAAAACAAACAGTAGTAGTGTCTTATGTTAAAGAAAACTGACGAGAAAGGGCAAGTGACTTATCCTTAATAAGAAGGCGTGACACCAGATTTTCTGATTGATGCTAAATTATGTAGTTTGCAAATGAGTTAATTTTAAAGTGGAACCTTACTAAATATTAAAGTTATTTATGTTTGCTATTTACTTTACTGTACATTTAAAAAAAGTTCAATGTCCTATTTATTATTACTTTTATAAATCCGGATTATGCAGATTCTGAAACAAGCTTTTCCAGTTGTAATTTACTTGTTATTTTAAGTCCAACTTTATAATAATTTAAATTATTTTGTTGGTTTACTGTTATTTCAACCAATTGTACATTAATAAAATTGTATCAAATGCTAATCTGATTTAATGCTATTTTTAGATCGATGATCAGATCTCTTTGCTCATCAATGCGTGGTGCGAGCTTCTTCTGTTTTCATGCTGTTTCCGTTCGATGAGTTCGCCAGGAGAGATCAGAGTTTCATTGGGCAAGTGCATTTCACTGTCGCAGGCTCGAGAGTTAGGCTTAGGACCTGCTATCGAACGCATGTTGAATTTTACAGAACATCTGCGGAGGCTCAGGGTGGATAGATACGAGTATGTTGCCATGAAGGTCATTGTACTTCTAACTTCTGGTGAGTAAAAAAAAAAACTTGTAGATCTAGGTAATGATTATAGTAGGGAGATAAGACCTCAGTAGCAAGTAACTGGTATTTTAGGAGGATGTCTGGAGGCGTGAAAATAACCTGCTCCATGTAGTCCATGTGCATCAAAAATTTAAGAATTTTGTGTAATTAATATTGTAGTCAATTTGCGTTTGTTGTCATTCAACAGGTACGTGTTATGCGTGCAAGCTTTCCTCGATAAAATTAAACAAATAAAAAAGGTATTATAAGATTACTTTTATCAAAATTACTTTTCTCTCTCCCAATCTTATCAGTTACAGACATCAAGTGACCATACGTAGCTTAGTTTCTACATTATATAGGAGAAGCCAGAGGGGGAGGTGGACCTTCTTTTTGCTAGGTGCATTGCTTTTTATTTAAAGATTGGTGCTAGAGATATTTCTTTGAAGTGTGGCACAAAATCTACGCTCTTATCAGCCATCGCTTGAAAATGATTAGAAGCGATCTTTTGCCATTATTTTAAACCACTTGCAGTTCAGATTGTTACAGACAGCAGTTTACTGCCTGTCATCAGACTGTTACTATATGCCTAACTTAAACCTTGTGTTCAACTTTCTGCCAGAGGTCTGTACGTGATGGGGACACTAAATGACCTCTACTAAAGATATTTGATAAATTTATTTTTTAACCATTACTTCACAACTGTTCAACGCTTTTTAATAACTAATGGCATATTTAATTGGATTTTGACTTTGCAGACGCTAGTGAGCTGAGAGAACCTGAGAAAGTAAGAGCATCACAGGAGAAAGCTTTACAGGCATTGCAGCATTATACTTTGGCTCATTACCCAGACCAACCTTCCAAGTTTGGGGAGCTCTTACTGCGGATTCCAGACTTACAACGCACATGCCAGGTAATCTATTTGTGCATATGGCAATCTATGAAGATTTAACTGGGGGTTTGAAAAAATTAGGCGATTTTAATCATTATTATTTGATTAATTTAACTTTGTAACTGGCAGATTGAATTACTTGTAATTGCATTCTGGTTTAGGGATTTTGTAAGACCATTTTTTAAATGTTTAAAAAAATATTAAATTGCTTTGATAACATTTCATAAATATAGCCTGTTTTAAACTATAATTAATAATTATTAAATATGCTAAATACAACAATAGTAACACAGCATTTAACACAAAATTTGTGAGAGTTTTGTAGGGCTAAGCCGATGTGGATTTTTTATGCTCCCAACGCCATGAAGGAAAAATTACAGATCCTGACTTTAAACGAAAAAGGTCATTAGAAACATGGGTGTGATTCATTGAATCTATAAACTTTTTGATCTGAATTTTTGACAAAAATATGATTTACAGGATCATTAATTTTAAAGTAGCCTATGGACACACGGCAATTTTTATAGTTGCTTATTTCATTTACTTCCGCAACACTCAAATACTTAAATTTAAAATTCGAATTATAACATTTTCACAGATTTATTGATAGTAAAAAACTCAAAACTAATTGATTGCAATCGAGTAGCCTATTACTACATGAACAATAATGTAAACTCTTCTTATAAAATATTTGAAGTATACACAAACCATTAATCAAACATAAAAGAGACATAAAGTAAAACCTTTATTTAGAAAAATTGTATTTTAAAAAAAAGTTATATTTGTATTTATTGAAGACATAGTCACTCAATTTGAGTGACATTGAACCAACTGCAGTCAACTCTTTCTATTGAAAATAGCAGGTAGCCATTGTCAAACCGATATGAGGAACACTCTAATTTTGAGTGCCTTATTGAGTAGGGAAGTTTGATCGTGGGAATGGTAGTTAGTATTTTCATAAAAGGCAGGGGGATAAAATTAGATAGTTATGAGCGATTGTGTTGTACAGTAGAGCTTCGATTATCTGAACATCAGTTATTCGAAATGTCAATCATCCGAACGCGGAAATGTGCTGTAAATAAATAAGTACAGTACTGTACATAATTTCAAATTTAAAGTTTTTGAGTCGCATAGTCAGCTGAGTTGTAGACTTCAGAGAGTTTGTACGCTCAACAGAACTAGGCGCATGGCCGCTCCCTGTTGGCAGTCGCTAGGGAGTACACAGACACAGTGCTCTACAGTTTGCGAGACGAAAGTGTTTTCAACCTGATCAGCTGCGTAATGTTCAATTCTGTTGTGTGTTATACTGTATAGAAGCGTTTAAAAGCAGTGGTTTCTGTATGAGTTTGTACAGTAACGATTCTGGAGAAATAGCAAACAGGCTTATACATGAAGAAGCCTTTATAGCATTTAACACAGCGATGGAGTGGTATGAAAAACAATAAGAAAGTGGCCCAACTCAACTTCTTCTATTGAAAAGATGTATGATTCGGCAGCAAAAAAGAAACAATCTAGATTAGTTCAAAAAACTATTAAAGATTTCTTTTAACTTTTTAATAGCCTACTGTAGTACAGTACTAGTTGTATGTATAGTATGTATACTGTACTGTATAAATTAACACATTTTAAAATAAAATGTTCATAACAAACTTTTTCTATTATGTATTTCCCAATGTTTGCCTTTAGAAATAAAATTCAGCAATTTACTAACGAGATTGAATTATCCGAACAAATTGAATGTCCGAACCCCCCTCGGTTCACTTAGTTCGGATATTCGACGCTCTACTGTATATCATGATTAAGCTAGCATACACAAAATTTGGAAAATTTTTACCAATTCTTTTCATTTGTGTATATTACATGTCTAGTCTGGCACAAAGTTTGTTACCTAGCATGCTGCTTGCTGACAGCACATATTGTTGTTATCTCAGGGTAAATATTGTCATTGTTTTTTATTAATAGTATTATATTTATCATTTTTGATTGAATTTAATTTTTTTGTTTTTAGGTTGGTAAAGAAATGTTATCCATCAAAAATAAAGACGGAGAAGGGCCCAGTTTCAACCTGCTCATGGAGTTGCTCAGAGGGGACCACTGATACCAATATTGCCACATGTAAGTTAATGCAGTTACATATAATCATTTAGATTATAAAAATAATGCAAAGAGTCAACTTAAAGAATAAATTTATCATTTGAAATCCAAATAATTATAACATATTACAGAACCTTTTTTGTAAATTTTTTTAATGGATGCTAATGCAATTTCTATTTAATTATTGGGTTATTTCCGCCATAAGTAGTTTTGTCAGAAACGTACATGATAATATTGTATACATTGTCTATTTTTCTTACATATTATGTTTTATTGTTACAGGACCCACAACGTGCCTTACTGCGCAGAGCACAAGGCAGTCCTTGGTGGCGGTTTCAATGGCCCACATTTTTTTTACATTTTTATACCTAGATAAGCTTTAGAGACTTGAGGCTTTGTACTGGCTTCAAATAAAGCCAGAAAGTATTTTTATTTTGTATCAAAAACAAAAAGCAAAAAAATGTTATAACATTGAAGATTCCGTTGTTTGATAACAGAATCGGAATATCGTGTAGTGTGGAAATGGACGATTTGTAAATATTAAGACATTCGTTGTAAGTAACATGTCCGACAAGGCTGGTTTCTAAAACTATCGCCCTAGTATTATTGTGTGAGAGTGTTTTTTTTTTCTATGGTTGACTCTTTTTGTTATAAGAAATGTTTTAATATAAAAAAGAAAATTTGTAATTAAATTTTTATATATTTTATTGTACATGAACTAGCTGTTAGTTGGCTGGCGTTTGGTTAGCTAAGTCTTCCACCCGGCCTTCGTGTGATCGGTTCAGTTCGAACGTAGGCCGCTTTCAAAAAGCAGCTGTTTATTATTTTATCTTTTTTTTTCTGAAAAATATAAATATTATATTATATAGTAATAATTTACTGTGTATAAAAATACATAGGTTGTATGTCTTCGTTGACAATAAACAAAAATATGTTCCAGTAGTTGAGAAAAAAGTTAAACTTAAAATTAAAACTGTTTTGTCTATTTCATCTGTTTTCCAGTTTTATTGATCAAGATTTGTAAATCACTGATGTAATAATATAGTCAGTTAAAAAGTGCAACATCATCAGAGGTGGGTAGATTTTATGACAGTTTATTTGTACAAAAAGTCTTCTTTATATTTTAAATCAAAGTATTTAAGCAACAAGTTATTTTTATTGTTTTTAGATTTCCTTTTTTGCTTTGTTTTCCATTTTATGTTACAGTTATATTGGGAGTGTTTAGCCCAGTGGTATTCAATTTTTGAACCTTTGAATTGGGGTAACAGTTTTTTGACTTCATTTTATGTTATTCACATTTCCAAGCTTTAAGAAAAAACTGCAATGACCTAAAGGTAGAAAATAAATGATCCCACTCTCTCAGTATAGAGTATTTTTTATATTTAGATAGTGAACATTAATGTGATATATTAAATGCAAACATTTTGAAAAAAATAAGCAAACTTCTTTGATTTTTTATATTTTGAGACTAAATTGTCCGATTTTGGTGAATTTTTCTCTTTCAAATGACACCTAGTTCATTTTGGTACCTTAAAAAAGTTAAGAACATTATAGATGTAAAATAGTATTAAATTATGTAATCACAAATTATTAAAGTGAGCAATTTAAACTGGTTGAATACCATTGGTACAGACAAAAATAAGACTAAAAGTATAATTAACATCTCGAGCTAATTTTATTTATGTTTTTACTTGCCACCTATCTCTGAATTTCATCTGATTATGTCAGGCAAAGTCAGTCCAATCATTCCTTAGGTCAAGCTGTGGAATCTGTGCCCTTTTTTATATAGTCATGTTTTATATTTATCGTGTCACCTTTACTCGTTTGTTTTCCTTTTAAAAGCTTTATTGTATATTTCTTATCGGCTGGTTATACTAACCTTTTTGTAACAAGAGAAAAAATTGTGAAACATGTTTTTGTAAAGTTTACCTAATTTGTATGTTTAAAGAAATTGTAAAGGTGATGGCAACTCGTTCGAAACTGTTGTACTTTAATTTGTTGTTATTTCAGTTTTTACTGTATTTTATAATGATAGTGATAAAGTATTAGAATATTGTACAATCCAGTCAGAGCCAGAGTTCCAACTTAGACGTTATATTCATTGTTGAATAATAAATTAAGTTTTGTATATATTAGATTATAATTTTGTATAAATGAATCAAAATATGTTTCCCAGTAAAATTTAAACGTTTAGAAATAAAAATATTTTATATTGTGTTTTTAGTATCACATTTTTTATAATTTTGAACATATACACAATTGTATTGTAATATTTAAAGATCCAAGTCAGGAAATATTTTGTACTATTATTATATTTTCAGATCTGAGCCAATCTAGTTTTTGTTGATGTCTACAAACACCAATACCTGATATAAAAACAAATTGCCCCAATGTTTAAAAAAATAACAACCTCATGAACCGCCTCTAATGTTTTAATATTAGCAATCCCATTAATCACTCTTGGTTCTCCAAACTAACAAAATGTCAAATATCGCTTGCTCTTAAAAATGAACTTTTTTTATTCAAACTACATAGACATCGATAGTTTTCATTTGAATTCGATCCGGCATTTTGAGTTTGAAGTTCGATACAGTTAATTTAGGATACTGAGGATCTTTGTCTATTCTCAAAACATTTCATTGTGTTTCTTACAATTTTATAGTAGAGCATTACCAATACATACAGAACTTATAAGAAGCGCAACACCTATGGAGAATAGTCAGCCCGGTTGGTTGCCGCTAAATCGAGTTTATTTCTAGCTTAAAATAAACTAAAATACCCTTACCTAACCCTACACTGGCTGAAAATTTTTACCCGTCTGTGACTCATCAATCCTCCGCTCCAATTGTGAGTGAGACAGAGAATGGCTGGCTAAGTTTGTCAGATTCAAATACAACTAGGCTGAATATTTAACATAGGCTTTGCCCTTCATATAAGTTCTGTATTCATTGGAATTACTCTACATAGACGTGTTTAAAAAATCAATTAAAAATTAGTTTCATAGTATTGAGATTTTTAAAAGGAAATAAAATGTTGCAGAGAAAGGACTTCAGGAGCTCATAATTTAAAACTGTATTAATTATTAATTAAATTTTAACCAAATTTTTTTAAAGGGTTTATTTTACATTTTGTTTCTTTTAAATTAAGTATGAATGCTAAATATTTTGATCCTAGATTATTTCAGTTTCACTTAAAAATTAATTAAAATATCAGTTTTTTTTTTGTAAATTATTTTAAATTTAATGATATTGTAATAATATAACAGGTTATAAAAAATGTAAAAAAGTGTTATCAGTTTGTGTAAATAGAACTGTCAAATTTGTTTTTGTAAAGTTGGAACCCTGGTTAAAAATTGTTATTGATAAAAGATTGTATGTTTCATTGTAATCAATTTAAGCAGTTTTGAAGTTAAAATTTTTCTATTTTGGCTTTAAATTGATTATGTAATGTGTTTAGTTTCATCTCTTTTCATAACACTTTAGTTGCCGGTAAAGAATGAAAAATCCCGTTGCAAGCAAACATTGGTCATCTTATTTGAGTGAACAAGAAAGAATGTTTTTTTTTTTTTTTAATTATTAAAAACATCTTAAAAAATCTTAGAATATTTTATGACTTAATAGGAGAGAAAAAATACTGCACGTAACTTGGATGGTGTTTATTTATAATTGGGTCATATTTGCATCCCCTTTATGTTTTTTGTTGTAATAACTCTTTATAGTTTTGTCATGTCTCTCTATGCGCCTGTATGTCACTGGCTGATGCTTCTGCATGGAAATTCACAGCGCATTACATTCAGTAAATACAAATGCAGAACTGAAAACAAACATTAAAATGTTTATTATCTTAGCGTACAAACAATGTCCTACTACCATTCTATTTAAATTTTTCTTTTGCCACCATTTTGTAGTTGGAGATGCAACCAAAGTAAATACAAAAAACTTTTAGATGTGGGCTTTTTTGTTTCCCCAAAAAATAACACTTTTTAAATGTTTGAAGACTTGTGAAAAATTGCTCAGTCTGGACATTGATTAAAAGAGAATATCATTGGCAATGCTTGATAATATTTTGGTTTCTGAAAATAAAACTTCTCAATGATCATTCAATTGTTTTACATAAAACCCACTTTTCACACGCAAACAAATATCACTTTATAATAACACAATGACTGACAACTAGGAGTTCACTAAAACAATTTGAAATTTTTTCAAAATCGACCCTCACCGCATTTTGGAGCACTAGGATTTTAAACCTTTCTTTCAGATTTTTTAGTAATCAGTTGAAAAAAAAGTGTCAATAAACTCGGTTGTTTACTCCTGCACAGGTGGTCTGTTACACCCTGTATATATGGAAATTTAAAACTAACTTTTTTACCTAACTTATATCTAGTTTGGTATCGTTGAATAGAGATTTTAAATTCTATCAACCTTTAAAACCTTTATATTAAGTTTTTAAAATTATCTCAATAAAGTCTTTTTTTATTAATTTATTCTAGATCTGTCAAATATGATTAGGGATTTCAAAGATTTATTTCACAAGAAATGTATACAATTTCATGTCAAATGCTGTCCATACAACCTAGTAACAACCCCTATATTGTGTGGATTAAAATCTTAAACGGATTGGAATTCCAGTTTGGTCTTTTTCCAAAGGATTTGGTCTAAAATTCTATAATAAATTTAAAAAACTTGCATCTGTTGAAACAAAATTCTCTTCATTCATATTGGTCATTTATTAAAACCTAAATTTGTTTTAAGTATACAAACATTATTCAGTTAAACTTGGTTATAGCGTCTACAAAGGGACCGAACAAATGTTAACGATACGTCCGAGTGATGTTATAAAGATGTACCAACAGGAAATCGTATTTTTGTTAGCTTGAATGAAAGGACAAACAACTATACAGTATTACCATTATTGACAACATTATTCATGACGTTTATGCAAAAGAAAAACTATACTTTTCTTTTAATGTAGAGTAGGGTCCCGGTAATTTGAGTTAATTGGAGCTGAGGTCACGTACAATTATAAATTAGGTAACATTTTTAAGTGTGTAAACTTTAAATGAATAAAACATTAGGTTAAACATTTAAATACATGTTCTGTGTACTATTAACAAACTGTAGTATTACTGTAATTTAAAAAAAACACTAAAATTACTGTACAGTAAAACACCGGTCAACCGAAACCCGGTTTATCCGAAATGCCTCTGAAAATTGGAAATCCAAAAATAATAGCCCTATTGTATGTACAATATTGAATTTTTGTTTTTAAAATCAAAATTAGAAACTTTTTCTACAACTTAAAACATCTTTTAAAAATTAAGTAGCGGCTTTAAAAAATTGTGCCAATGTCAAACTTTGAATTCAGTTTTCTCAGAACTCGAAAAATGTTAGAAGTCATCCTTTATTTTGATATCAGGCCGCCTATTTTCTCCTCCCCCCTCAGAATCAAACCTCGAAATAAACTACGTATTTCTTTTCACATGTTTATGCGCTCAGAGTAACTGAAACTTTATTTTTAACTTTCTATACACAAAAAGTAGGTTGAAAATGTAGAAAAATGTAATCTCCGGATGATCCTGTCAGAGTCGGTAGAGCCCTTCCAGTGTAGCAACACCGCTAACTAGCCCACCTCCTGAGGAACAATTCACACTGACGTTGTAGACGCTTGCTATACCCACTATATATTGTAAGCATACTCCTGGAAAGCTATCACAACTAAGTAAATGTCTTTCCAGGCTATACGAGTGAGTGATTTATCCCGTGCTTTTTTCTTGTCCTAACACTTTCCCAGTGTCATGGGTTTAGTTACACACAACAGACAGTAAATTTATTTGTTCAGTGGCATCGCATCTTAATAGGTGACGTTTACTACAGTATGATATATTTACAAAACATAATTTAAAATGTTTATTGAAATTAAAGTAAAATATTTTGTAGATTTATGACGTTACAACCGAGTGGTTAAAATATTTATTGACACTAAAACATTGGTTTATAATATCGTAAAAGATAACGATTTGACCGCACCTAAAAAAAATGACGCTATGTCCGAGTTGACGCATTAGCCGAGACCGTTAAAACCAAGTTCGACTGTATTTGAAAAAGCTATAACATAAATGATCCAGTGCCAGATCTCCAGTCCGTCAGATAACAGATTACTTCTGTGTATCTCCATTCTGCCTCCTCCTTGTAAAGGAGGGCAAGGTACAGTGGCCTACATATCTGCTTTTGTTCAAATAATTGCAACTTATTAGAAACTAAAAGATTTATAGTACAGATAAATTTACAAGGTTCAATTATATAATTATTCATCAAATCTGTAAATTTTCACTTAAAAACTATTTCAGTTATTCAATTTTGTAAACAAGTATTACCTTTACTGAATACAATAAAAATCAACTGAATTTATAAAGTTATCAAACATAAGCATCCGTATAATGCCATTTAAATAATTTTTAAATTTGTGCTCATTTAACTAAATAGCTTTTGAGTTTTAATTAATTTCGGCAGTTATTTCTATTTTATATAATTAGAGTACACCTTGTTACCGTAACTACAATAAGAGGAAGCTCGAATAACTTAGTTGATAGAAAATTAAGAACTTTTATCCATTGGAAACTATATTTCTAAATTAAATTATGAACAATTAATCTGTTTCATTAACACATTAGTGTTAGGAATTGAGGTTGTATATTAAAAGGATTGTGAAAATAATACCGGTTATGAAACACTTACCTAAAACAAATGAATCAATATAATAAGTGACAGACATTCATATAACTGCTTAGTGGATGGAAAATGTTGAATCACTTTTATGGATGGGCTGCTTTTATGTAGAACAATGAATTTATCAATATACAGTAATAGAGAAACTTCACCGGTTAGATAATTGAACCGATTAATTGTAGTTTTTTACTGATATATTGGCTATCCTTTGATGTACAATCAAAGTATGGTACTATAACATTGAAAAAATGAATGGTATAAAATGTTTTGCAAAATTTATTAAATATATCTTAAGTAGTTCTGCAGATGTATCTTAATATTGGAAAAAAAAGAAACTTCCACAAAATGGTTGGCAGATGGCAATTTTTATTTATAGTATTCTTTATTTAATCCATTAGAACATGTCCTCAAATTTCTATTTTTCTTCCTGAATTGACCTGCAAATATAATTTCAATCTGTTTTTCAAATTTATCTTCTATTAATACTTTGTATTTTAAGTGTATTCATATTAATTATTGGATTGTTTAAAGAAATTTAGACCTAATTTAACAACAAAACTGCTGATTGAAAATGAAATATGTACCCCGCCATGTATGAATATGACATGTTTAATACTGTAATGTAAAGTAATGGCTTGTATCTGTCTTTTAACTGTTTTCAGTTCTATATTAATTATGTTTCTCTCTGTCCTGCATATTTATATTATTATAAAATCATAATTATATGACTTCCATGTTAGTAAGTTTGTGTTACATCACTGTTTTACAGGATGATCTGTTTGAGAGGTCACAAAATTAACGCTGTTATTTGTAGATTCTAAAAGAAATTTTAGTTTTGTTTAATAAACAGAAAAGAATACACTTTTTGATGTTAAAGAACATTTGCACGGTTACAAATACTGTCTAGGTCATAAATGAAGGACAATTGGCTACTTGAATTGGTAATTCACGAAGTGGCTGAGTCAACATACCTAACTCTCATTTGGGGAACTGTAACCTACAAACTTGAACTAACAACCCTAATGTTGCCTTGTAGTGTTGTATTTAAGGAAAAGATGTACCATTCTTATTTGCAGAAACAATTTTTTCCTTGCTTAACATCTTTACTTTATGTGCTAACAATCTGGACACCTTTCAGAAGTTTAACTACTTCAATTGACACAAACGATGGGGTACTAAACACAATAATCTTCCAACACATTGGCACTCGGATATATTTGGTTCTCACTGTGGAAATTATGAGATGTCTAATAATCACTTGTGTGGTCGTAATTTTGCCATTCCCTTTCCATGACCTGTACATTTGTGTAATCGAACAGACTTTTCTTGTGAGTGTTGTGAAGTCACTTGTGAACAAAGAATAGCTATTCTGACAGAAAATTTCCACATCCTTTGCAAAAATCGTTTCAGAAATACTACTCACCACATGGGACCAAAATTGTCAGCCCAGTATGAACAGTGTAACATTCGTAATTGTGGTTATATTGAGTGTTGGAGGTAATAAATATTCTTTACCAGTAAAAAGTGCATTCATCTGTTTATTAAAAACCATAATAACAGTAGAACAATGTGCATTAGTATGCTATCGTATGTAGTCTTAATTTTATGACATCTGAAACCGTGCTTGTAGTTTACACAAATTTTCTAGTTTCAAATTTTGATCTTAAATAATAAACTAATATGTATTGTTTTTCATCATTCTCGTCATTCTCGTGTACTTTTGTAACTATTGAAACGACTGATTTTAAGCAATATAATGTACTTCTTCAAATCATTATCTGTAAGCTGTAAGTGATATTGAAGTTATTGTACTATGTATTGTATGAACTTATTGTTTTATAATACTCAAGTCTTAATTTGTTCGTTTGTCCGCCTGGTCTTCCAAACTTGAGACAATCCTATCTTCATACTGTTTACAATTCTTGGTCGTACTGTAATTTTACAATGTTTTTCAAAAGAAAACTGTTAAGTAAAACCAACAACAATAAACATTTTTTATATAGTTAATGCAAAATGTTTTTATTACCTTTGTTCTGTTTAACTTACGTTTTCTTTTCACTTGTTACAACTTGCAAGCCTCTGTCACCGGAGGCGACTTTACTTGCTGCAACCCGAGTAGTTGCCATTTCTAAACAAGTCAGCAACGTAACAAGAGCTATTCTAGTGGTTATCATGTCTGGTTGTAGCAGATTGAATTGAGGTTTTGTTATTACAATGTTTTTCTTAAGGTTGATAAAGTAAAGAGGTTAAATTATTAAATTGGACAAATAACGACGCCGTAATCTGTTCTTACGGTTTTCAGCAAGAAGAGAGGAGCAGCATCTCTGGTTGACATTATAGGTTATAAGCCTCTCCTCCTCCTTGCCCAGCCCCACTCTAATGGAATTTTTGTATGCCCATCCATACCATTATTGATGGTAACACCTTAATGAGTGGTACTGGAACAGAGGTTGGAGGCAGGTTTGCAAGGTTGACTTTGGCAATTGTCGAGCTGAAGTTTGCCAAACGGAGAGTTTCCCCTTTGCAACCATAATCCTCTTCCCTGCCTCCGAAATGTCAGTCACTGATGCACCAGGGGAAGTGAACTTGCCCCTAAGAACAGAGGATTCTTTTGGAATAGAGAACAAAATTATGTTTTCCCAAACCCAAAGACTTTACATGTTGTATCACATCCACTGATGGCATGGAGGAAGATAAGGTTTTCTGTGAAGTGGAATTTGAAGGACGAGGATGAATAAATTACGTCTGGGGCACTCCCTCTCACAGTTTTTTTTCAGAAATACATTTTCCGGAGGAGACTGAGCAGGTCGATGTCTTCGCCTACAATCAAAACTGCCTCATACTGGGAAGCTGTAGATTATGCTAACTATGAGTACATCAGCATCTTCTTCAGGTTGCTTATGTTGGCAGCTTCCAGCTCATTTCTGAGGAGTGGATTAACCGTTTTTTATTGCTCTCATTTGAAAGGAACTTTTCTTGACGTGTCACATTGGCCGTTGTTCTGTCAAATATGACATCCTCCTCCCCCTTTCAAGGCTTGCTTTCTTTAAAATTGCTAATCCTCTTTTCTTCACAGTAACTGTAACTCCTTCTTCTAAACTCTTCCCAGATACAAAACACTCTCTGACGTCTCTTGGCTTGTAGAAGCCATCGTTCACACATGTACCAACCAACCCACAATACAGCCACTTTAAACACTCAAAAGACTCGGTTAGGTATGTAGTAGACTCAGAACGATCCAAACGGCCGAAATCCTACCATTAAACTAAGTAAATAAAGGTTATAAAGTAAATAAATAATAAAGGTTGCTTGGGGAGATGGTCTTTTGACAGCAGGTAACTTTAATGGAGAAGAGCACCCGACCCATTCATTACCCTCTGTGGGTTGTCTTTATACCTAAGACGGGTCCCCTCGGTGGAGAGTCTTGTCCCAATTGAATATCTTGCAGCACAAACATTAGGCAGAACACATAGGCCTAAAACAATCTTGGGCCAAAATTACAAAAATTACATTTTTTCTTTAAATTTAACCCACTCTTCAGAATTTTACATTAAAAAATATTTGAGGCATGGATTTTATAGGTAATTAGGCCTAAATGTTCTACAATTTTTTTTGCAACTGTTTAGTATCATAGCGCCACATTATCGATTAATCGATCGATACCGATTGATCTATGATCAGATCTAAGCTATGCGCAATTGCATCGTACATGTCAAGACTGTTCGGTGAGCGATCTACATTTTTGTTCGTATTTCGTATGTTCTTTAACATTCGAATGCTAAGGCAACTGTTCAATCCTTTTTTACTATGCTTCTTAACGAGAAAATCAGGAGGTAAGACTACATCTACACGGGTAACGAAATACAACTAGGTAAGTTTCTGCAATTCATATTATTATGGTAATTCGTCTTCCAATTACACAGTCCGCTTCTAAGATAAAAAATTCAGCAAAAGACAAACAGCAACTTTTCTTTAAAATTAAGTCTTCATGGAATTTTCTGAGTCTAAGTGGCAAGAAAGTTAAAATTTTGCAAAACTTGAGATTTTATCCCTATTTCTCTGCCCCATACCTCGGTAACCGTTAGTCGTAAAAAAAACTTCAAGAAGCAAATTTGTTGGACATTTTTTCCTCTACAATTCGGAAGTTATAACGGTACATGCGAAAATGCACAGTAAGAAGTTATAGGCCAAAAGGTGACAAAATTTTGTATCTGAAAATCTGATTACGAACGTATCCGATTATCAGATACATTCGGAAATAATCGGAACATTCCGAGTACTTTAATAATCGGAATTAGCGAGAATTTGATTCCGGAATCCACTAACACTAATTCAATTGTGTTCAGATGCACTTACAGGCTTAAAAAGTGGTATGAGCTTTTAATCGGTGTGAGCTCAGATCCGCCCCATCTGACTCAGATGGCGTGCCCGCCAGAAGGATAATTTCCAATATTATTACGTATTATGTATGTCTACGTGCACTATATTATTTTCAATTCTTTTAGTAGGTATTAATTATTGTGTGTATTATTATTATTATTATATTATATTATATTATATTATTATTATTGTATTAATTATAGTTTCCTTCCTAACCCCCTCCTCCCCCCCCAACATTTAGCTTCGAGGGAGTCTCAAGACTCGGCGGCCCTGCCCTTTTTGAGTTTCTATTCACTGGGCTACAATAGTGATTAGCAATTTAGTATTTATTTTCATAAAACTGAATAACCAATGTTTAAAAGTAAAAATAGAATATAATAGTTTTAAAAAAAATCTGGAAATTGGTTGACCGTGCAGGCCAACCCTAGAACTTCCCGCTTAGTTTGAATTTTAAACGCTTAAAAATGAGTTTATTTGTTAAAATACCAAAAAACGAAAATTTGTGAATTTTTAAACAACGATAACTTTTGAATGCGTCGTTCGATTTTCATTTTAAAAAAAAGCATTCTACGCAGTTTTTAAAGCACAAAAAGAAAATGTACAGGTTTATATTGATTGGTTGAGAAATCTGGAAGATATGTTAAAAAAATACCAAAAAACGAAAATTTGAGAATTTTTAAATAACGATAACTTTTGAATGCGTCGTCCGATTTTTATTTTCAAAAAAGCAGTCGACGCAGTTTTTTAAGCACAAAAAATGTACACATGGTTTTACTATGATTTTTTCGCACGCTTTAAAGTTATTTTTAAAAAACATAAAAATTCAAAAAAAATTTAGGTTATTTTTTTTAATTTCTTCGGATTGGCTCGATGGATTAACTCTCAAATCTAATCAGATCTAAGTTTTGATACACCCTTTCGAATGACATGTCGTAGAATTCAATCGGTTGATTCGTTTTTGAGAAACTGTACGACAAAAATTTATTTACACACGTACATCCACACACACGGTCGGACATCTCGGCGGGAATAGTCAGAATGGCTTCCTGGGACCTCAAAACGTGGAGATTTAATGAAAACTCGACTTTCGAAAATCGGACCGAAATCAATAACTTCCCCTTATTGGTAGCGGGAAGTTAAAAAATCTAATTAATTACGTAATAAAAAGCCGATCCACTTACCGAATGCTCGTTGATTCCAATATCCACTGCAATAAAATAGTAAATTCACTCGTGTCCGGAGTTTCCTGATCCACCAAATACATCAGATCTTTGTAATACCAGAAACTTGGAATATAGATATCATCGCTTTTCACTCTCGAATTTTTTGTGTTGTACACCTTCTTCAATTCTTTCCGAAAAGTTGATTGAAGGTTGTTAATTTTGTTAACAACACTAACACGAGTCGCATCAGGTTCCCGATGTTTTATTTTTTCAATTAAAATTAACGAGTTGACGTGCGTGGCTAAAAAATACTACACAAGACTATGCAAACTGTTCGATAAACTTAGTTAACTGCGCAGTTTATCGGTACAAAGTAGTCTCTCGCGCAGACCAAAAGTCTGTGTAAAATCTGCCTGAACTGCGCAGTTTCCTCAGTTTATCGCTCAGGCATGACGTCACAAGGGATAAATTGTGCAGTTAAACTGATCGTATGTGGGTCCTTTTAGGCTCCGCTGTAACACTACTAGCAATAAAGCGAAATAAATAGGCTATAAATGCTCACGTAGGCTTAACGCAGTCAGTGTACAAAGCACGAGCTCATTCGCAGTAATCTGCACTGTTTCACCTGGTGCGGACAGTCTTTTGTCGCTCCTCTCCTCTCGCAGCATCTGCACTACCGCCTCACCTGATAGTTATATTATTATGGTCTTAAATTAAATGTATTGATGTAAGCAACAACTTTTATATTTAATGTATATTAGAAATGTTGTTCAGTCTTTCGTTAAACGCGTCTTTTATTCGAAAAAACATGTTTTTTTTTACTTTTAACCCCCATAACTATTCCCCCAATGTCATGAAAGATGTGTTTAAGGGTCTGCTGTAGTGGCGGCCATCTTGTATTGTTATCCCATAGGAGCAATGTTAAATTTCAAACCATTTATTTCGTTTATTTTGTATCATAAAATCGTTTGCAAGTTCTCATTTTAAGCACAGTCACAATACGCATCTGTTTTGCATTTTACATTCTTTTAAAATATTCTTGATTTGTTATGTAATTGACATTTTGTAAGTACAAAGTTTGAATTTTTTCCCTAACACAATAAAAAATTAATAATGAAAAATTATGTGCAAGCCTTATCCGAAATTTCATAAAGAATATTCAGTTTTTTTCCAACACTCAATTACAAAAGATGGATTTATAAAATGGTTTGAAATGAGGCGATGTCAAAGCATTCAGCTGCAAGAAATTGCACTGTTTAGATAGGGATATAGTGAGAAGCGCTTGCGTTTACGGGTGCTTTCTCGTTTACTGGAGCAGACCCTTAATTTCTCAAAATATAGGTGATGCAATTAAACTACAATTTCTTTTATGAACAAGAAATAATTATGAATTAGTCAGTCAATACTTCTTCTTTTATAAATATAATATACATGCCTACACAGGTATTTCCAGTTTTAATTTATACTACAATAATACCATGTAATTAGGTCAAACTGGCAATTTACTTTCTTGGGACGATTAGATCGTTGATAACTTTTTCGATGATATGAACAGCGCATTCTGTCGTGTAATAGTCGACACTTTTTGAACTTGGGCTTCAAAGGCTCTCACAAAATATTGCATTATCTAGAAGGTCCACATAATCAAAGGTGCGATCGTGAGATTAATCCGAAGTTCCGAACAATTTGTTTGTGATCGTGAACTCTTGCAGACGACTTGGGGTAGGATTAGTGCTGTTGTTTGTTATGTTTTTATAGAAAATATGATTTCTTTGAAAACAGTTAATTTAGTTTATGGAGCGAAACAACTAAATTCTTGTAATATATTGCCTCGATTAAAAAATCTGGTAAGTTCATAATACAAGTAAAATAAATCCTAACCTTCTACCTAACCTCTGATGTTAAGAGGCCTTTTCCTACAACCAATTTAAGTGGTATTTATAGTATATAGTCTAACAATAGATATTATTTCATGCAACATTTACAATACGTCTCCTCGCCATATTGTGACAAAGGTGGTAACAAAAAAATTCTCAAAGGCCTAATGTTTAATTTGGAGAAATTTTAGAATATCACTAGGCCTAGGCCTCATACTTCTTTTATCACTGCTGGGTTACAACCTAAAAAAAAGGTAAAAATGTAGTTTACCTTGTCAAACGATTTCTAAGGGAATTTGATATAACATGAAAGAACACATCTAACTGATTGTAGAAACAACAAAAATTTTCCCGGGAAATAATATTTGTAGGAGTTATGAAAGAAATAAAAGTTGAAATTGTATAGGTTAAGTTTCGACTTTTCCGCGATATTTGACGTAATTATAACAAAATAAATCACTTCACATACACCAAACATGTAAGAATTAAATAAACTAACCAAAATAAACCCCAAAAGTATCCACGAAGCCAGAAAATGTGAAAATAATGTAACAAACATAATTACGTAAACAAATGCATCGAACAATAGAAAGTACCGTTTAACAGCGTATTTAAAATGGCAATTAATCAACGTTGCCAAATCGAACAATAGGTTATTGTACTAATTAAGGTGTGTATAAATCAAGGTAACTAGATAGTAAAGGTTGCCTCGTTTGAGATTATAATATTTCGTCGTATTATCACTTAATATAATTAAAATAAAAAAAAAAACTAGAGGACTTACCTAAACTGTTTAATCACAGTATTTTGCCAATAACAGTATGATTATAATATTTCGTCGTATTATCACACTATTTATAATTAGAATGAGTTGCCTAAACTGTTCGTTTCTACACAAAAAAGAACAAGAACAATCCGGCAACGCTGTCAGGTCGGTAAGAAAAACATGTCGGCACTTTACAATGTAATTCTCCATAAGGAACTTTTGATTTGAAAGTTTTTAATGTTGTAAATGTTGAATATGGTTAAATATTGGTTTCCCGGTATCAGTGAAGCGTATAAATACTATATTTATTAAGAAAAAAGTTCAGGTTTGTGTGTTTATAGTAGTTTCGTTTGACAAGGTAAAGTAAATAAATACCAAAAAAAAAATCGAACAAAATAACTTAAAGTCTCTAGTTACAGTATGTTTCCAGTTTGTAGACGTAGGCTATATGGGCGCAACTTTACTATTCGACTCTAGGCTAACCTAGAGCTAACAGAAATGCAAAAATAATAATTACAAAATACCTAAAAGGTTCTAACCTAACCTATTTAGTCACAGTATGTTTACCTGTATTCAACATTTAACAGTAGCTAATGTAAAACAACGTTGTCTGCAAAAATATTAGGCTAGGGTCGAATAGTAAAGTTACACCGGCTATATGTGTTTGTAGCTAATGCTATTTCAATGGTAAAATTTTAGGACGTCGTAACTAGCGGTTTTTGGAAAATTTGTTCAATATTATGAAAGAACACGTTAAACTGACTGTAAAAACAACAAATATCCACAGGAAATAAAAATTATAGAAAATACGAGAGAAATAAAAGTCGAAAATATAGAGGTTAGCTTCAGTATTTTTGGATACTGTAACACTAAATAAAAGAAACATATCTCTTAATACACCAAACAATATAAGCAATAACTTCGCTAAACAAAATGAATGAAAATACATGATTTGCTAAATAACTTTCCAAGACTTTTAGTTTAAAAACAATAACAATTATCCTTATTAAATTACATTGAATACCAGTAAAAAGGCAAAAACGATCATTTCTTTTTTTGTCAACATTGCTACATTGAACATATAAAAGATTACCGGTACATCACAGTAATCTTGACATTTTATTGGTAGCGAATATAAGCAGTGCTTCTGGTGGCATTTTCCTAGTGAAACACTACGTCCTACTAATTGCAGCGTTTTATGGTCGCAAATATAGGGTTCGCGTCTATATAGGCAAGGGTTTAATTTCTAAACATAACTTATATAATTTATATTAAAAAAAAAAATAGCCTGAAGGGTTCTAACTTACACTCTCTCTAGTCGTAGTATATTTCTAGTTTGTAAACATATATAAGTTGTAACATAAGTTTTAGTACAATTTTCTGCCAAACCTAATGTAACACTTTCACTTAACTTTGTCGAGAGTACTGAAATAGGTCTCGATAATGGAGGAACTCCGAAACGTGTCGACAAAGTTAATTGAAAATGTTACGTTAGGATTGGCAGAAAATTGTACTAAAACTTATTTCATGGATCCTAGCAGATATAATTTGTATAATAATAAGTTGTAACATTTCATAGTTTACTA
The DNA here is from genome assembly GCA_018207615.1 of Philaenus spumarius. NCBI lineage: Eukaryota > Metazoa > Arthropoda > Insecta > Hemiptera > Aphrophoridae > Philaenus > Philaenus spumarius. Next base: position 343,677 of record JAGFPH010000411.1, on the reverse strand, counting down.
AAAAAGGGTTTTAATTTCTAAACATAACTTAATATAACTTACATAACTTAATATAACAAAAATAGCCTGATGTTCTAACTTACAGTCTTTAGTCTTGGTATGTTTCTAGTCTGTAAACATATAAAAGTTTGTATTTCTAATATTATATAGGAGGCACTGAGTACTTTCTACTCTAGTTGCAACCAATCTGGCAACCCTGTTCCCTGCCTGTTCCTATCATATAAGATTCGCACCAAAAATGGCTGAAGATTATTTATGTTAAATCCCATAGCCTTAGAAGCGAGTTTTGGTTTGTTAATTTGTTATGTTATATTTGTTTTAGATTGTTTATAATTGATTTCCCACGATCAGTGAAGTCCCAAATTTCATTATATATCGGCTAAAGAAAAAAGTTATATGTAGTGTAATTCTATTAAAACCTGTTGTCAACATGTCTACACTAGAACCATTTCAACAAGCAGTGGTATTCTAAAAGTTTGCCTTTAATTCTTTCACTAATTAATAAATGTAAACAGCAAATAAATAATTTTCCAAAATTCAATGGAAAAATTGTAAAAAAAATAATACTTATAAACATACCATATAGAATTATAAGAATTAATATTTCACAAGGTTTTTACACAACACCGTAAAATGACACGATTAAAAAACCCCTGCTATTATAATGCGTTTAGCAGAACAACTTAAATAGTCACATTAATTTTAAATTAACAAAACATACTTAATTATATCGGGAAACATGGAACTAATCACTAAATTTGCAATTTACGGTAGGTAGACTCCAAACATTTTATAAATACCAATAAAAAATTATCCGTATAACTTCAAGACATAATAACACCTGGGGTAATTTTAACTATTGTGCTAATAAATTTCACAAAGTATTACTACGTGACGTCACAGCTTGTTACCAATTTTATAAAGCTATACCACATGGCCGGCGAGAGGGCCAGAGTAGATAAAAAAAATTGTAGTTGTGTTTACTTTGTCAAAGTTCTTTCAGTTGTCAATAAATAGTAATTTTGTTAGTAGAATATGAATCTAGGATTGGTATCAGACTCATTTGTAAGATGTTTTTATTTAAAATTATTGAAGCTTATTATTATATTTTGAATGAGTTGGAAGATTATCGTTTCTATTCTGACCTGTGATATATTTCTCTTCAAGTGGGCGGCGCAATGTATCACTGCGAACAACTGATGAACTGAGTAGTTAATGTTTGTCTGCTGAACGATGAGGTTTTATTTTAGTTGTCTTTGTTTGTTAGTACTAATCGAAGCTTCAGTGTTCTTGAATCGTTAAAGTTTTATTTAGCTGTAAATTTTCTTTGTGCAATTGTGTCTTGTGATGTGTTCATGATTTATGGTTGCAGGAATGAGTGTGTTAATTTTAAACTTAAATGAGTGCCAATGAGTTACAAACACAAATTCGGTGCGCAGAAGAGAAAAGAAAATAATGACAGAGAGTTGAAAGAAAAGAAGTTAAAGAAAGGTCAGCTATCACTTGGACATTTAAAAAAAATAACCTTTACCATCGTCTGAGGCTTCAGTTGAAGTAGAAAGTATAATGATCTCTATCTTTATTTTCTTTTCTTAAAGTCCACGTTGTG
>JAGFPH010000411.1:304144-342058 GCA_018207615.1 Philaenus spumarius | reverse complement strand
AGTTTTAATATGCTGAGGTTATGTGATGGTATTTTGTACCATTATAAAAGTAACAGTACCGGTAATTTTATAGTAGATTTACCTACTGCTGTAAATAAAAATGAACTAAACAAATCTGTCGTTTAATAATAAAGCTGATAATGATGTTGGTAGGCCTATTTCGGCAGCTGAATCCTATGCCCATGGCATACACTTTGATACAACCCTAGTTTTTATGCTAGTCGAGACTTAAAATATTCCCATATTCCATTGCCAGAATACTTTCCTAATTTTGGCATTTAAAAAGAAACTTACCAATGGTTAACTAATTACACAAGAGTGGCTTGTTTGGAGCAAAGTTATGAAAGCTTTTTTCTGTTTACCTTATTGGATATTTAGCACTCTGCCTCAACCATAACGTTCTTCGCTGGCACTCCCCAAAGGTTTTTTGATAAAAAACGTTTTGAAAAACTGTTTGATAAAGTGCCTGAACATGAGAGTAGCTATGGTCATAAAAACTGCAATATTTAGTGGAAGTCAGAGGTAATAAAATTGGAAAAGATAAATCCCTGACAGGCTTACTCCTGCACTTTATCCATCATGAAAACAAATGGTGTGATTTTTTAAAGCGATTGCTCAATGTCACTTTGTTCCTAGCCGAAATGGGGCTTGCTTTTCGGGGTAACAGCGAAAAAAATCGGGGACCCGTCTTTGGGTATTTTAGAACTGCTTGCTAATTATGATCCAATTTTGAATGAGCATTTAAATAAAGTTCGCTTTTTTCAAGGCAAGGCGGAAAGAATGCAAGTGCATTGCTTGTCTCATGATATTCAGAGTGAATTTATTAGTTATATATTATGTTGCCCAAGTGACAAAAGAAAATTGTAGAAGAGAGAGAAAAAGCCAGGTACTACGCTGTATTTACAGGAACATTTCCTATAAGAAATATTAATTTAACTGTAAAAGAAAACAAACCTTAACACGTTGAAGGTAAGGCTGCTCTGCTTCACTGATTGTTAAAAAAATGGAGGAGCCATTGCTGAGTTTATTTTGAATAAGATAAATAAGTAGGAAATCCCATTGGAAGACTGTAAAGCCCATCGAAGGGAACAATGGAAACAACATGAAAGGACCATATTAAAGGAGTTCAAGATGTCACACTTTCAGCCAACAGCGAAGTTTACTCCTTGCTCTTGTCACTCTTTAAATCTTTATTGAGAGCCATTCAGTTGCAATTACCTTTTTTGGAGCATTCAATTTGTTTTAGTGCTGTATAACATTTTTAGCTCTAGCCCCCAAAGGTACTAAATCTTAAAAGGGAAAATACCTAGATCTCTGCACTCAATGTCAAAGACACACTGGTCTGCTAGAGTAGGTAGTGTCAAACCAGTTGCTGCACATCTCCCAGGGATACTAGAAGCGCTTGATGAATTAGTGTGCTAAATTTAACGGCAGAATGTCGTCCAGACAGAGGGACTGAAAAATATTTCAAAACCTTTAACTGCCTTCTTCTTGTGTCCATTTGGTTCAAGATTTTAAAATCAATAGACATTGTAAAACGAGTATTACAGCACCGTGGTGAAACAATGGATGTTGCATCGAAAAACTTAGGCCTAAGTTCTTTGATAGAAGATATGAAGACGATTCGTTGTGAAAGATGAGATGCAATATTTAATGAAGCTGTGGTAGTGGCTGAAAACATAGGTTGGCCACAACATCTTCAAAAAGAACAGAAGAGAAGGAGGAAACGAAAAAGACTAGCCGATAAAGACTACGAAGATAATGCAGATGACGATAATGATCCAAAGGCAGTTTTCAAGCATGTTGTGTTTAATGTTAACCTGGACAGTGCCATAGGATATATGTCAGTTTGCTTCTAATCAGTGTGCTCTTGTGTGAAAATTTGTCTGTACTGTGGTCTTACAAAGAAATGACAGATGACCAAATCCAAGAACAAGCAGCTGCCCTAGTGCAGCGATACCCAAAAGATTTAAAAAATTATATTCTTGATGAACTACATAGGCTGAAATTGATATATTCAGCTAACTTTAGTGATAAAACACTTTCACCGTGGGTTTTTTTTTTTTTTTTTGGTTTAACGTCCTGCTGTTTTTGGATCTCCTACATAATATCAAAACTTTGAATTTGAAACTTTATTTCTAAATCTCATAGTAGCTCATGAATATTTGCGACATCTCTTACTACAGTTGCTAGTGCAGAGCGCTCTCTCTTTGTATTAAAAATAGAGTAAACGACGTATTACGCTCCACGGAATACAAAGACAGAATATAAAGCTTCAAGGCGTGTTATCAATGGAGACAGAACTTGTCAGATACACCAACCTGGACGCTCTCATCGATGAGTTTGCCTTGAAAAAGGCCAGATAGAGGGTTTTATTGTGTTGTAGAGAAGGATATATTATGACTAAGTAGTCAGTAATGTACAGAAAAAGTTTGTCCTAGACAATTGCTGTTAAAATATTTCACTTTATTGTTAATTTAAACAATACTTTATTGACATAATGAAATAAGGTATAATCGCTTAATGTCTCAATAGCTGCATAATATAACATGGCTTTATAATGTCTGACTTCTATAATAAATATTTATAATAACAATAATGTGCAGATATTCATTTTCCAGGGTATTCTCAAAGGTTAAAAAATATATTTTCTTAATTTTTGTGTATTTTTTTTAACGAAATATAACTTTTTTAAATTTGACTAAGCTATTGCTTTTTTTTTTTCATTCACTCGAGGAACTCGTCACACATTAAAATCGTTAAAACACATAACACTTACACAAACACAAAAAACATTAAACAGTCTTGTCCAACACCGGTGTGCACTGTAATAAAGCCGGTGAAGCACCTGATGATGAAGTTATAAATACTTCGAAACATTTCGTAAACGAAATAGATCAAAAACAATTTAAGTCACAAGACGGACCTTAATTCATTGTATTATTTAACTGTGACTTGGTACCGAAAAAAAATGCATATTAAAAACCAATAGTCTATTTTTAACTTTCTACATTTTTGAAATCGTTTATTTGATATAAATATTGGTTGTAAACTTGTAGGTCTGTAACCTGTTAATATCAGTTTACCATATATCAAACATAATAATGAAAGTAAATTTTCAATTAACTGAACACTTACAATTATGTTTTATAATGTAAATATTTTCTCCCCTGTATCATTATGGAAGTGAAGGCTTATTGTATGTTTTAGCCAAATCACGGTATATTCTTACATTTCAATAATTCTGGTTATGAGTCAATAAAATGTATAAAGATTGTTCGCTAGGCCTAGCTAAAATAGGAATTTCACCTTAATTATACTAATGACATACAGAAAATTGAACTGCATTTTTAGAAGCTCAACAGTTAGAATCAAGGAGATAAACAATTTTGGAAGAGGACTATGATTTGAGAGTAAAAGCATTGAAGAAACAACACTATAAGAAGCGAAACCCCCATGTTATCAGAGGTAACACTTTTCAACAGTCGAAAATGCCTAGTTTGAATCGAGGCCAACAGGTACCGCCAGTAGCATCGCCGCGCGGACTGTACCTTCTTTATTGGGACTGTACATTACGTGCCCGCCCCTAGTGTCAACTTCACAGAGACCAAATAGTTTTGTCGATGCGTAAACGTAAACAACTGCTATGCTCTCCTTAGGTGACTTAGCCTATGGGTTGAGTTATCTTTAATTTTTTTAAAAACAGGTTTTAGAGGAAAGATGTGGGATTCTACCCATCTTATTTTCTACATTAAATTTATTTTTACGTAATTGTACACATTGAAAAAGTAAAATGCAAACTTACTTTAATTCAGGAATCATCTGACATAAAATTTTCAGTAAGCGAGGATTTTTTTAATTTTTCAAGTTACGATGTTTTGTCAGCGGGAAACTTGTAGGAAATTACAAAATGGTTTTTAATGTAGTTGATTAACGACAATAAAATTGCGCTCGAAACTAAAAGCTCCTGCCACAAACGCTCCATTGGTCCGATCACGCTATTCTATTTATTTATTCTGGATTGACGTTTTTATTCATTAGTTTTCATAATAAAGTATATTTTAGTATTTGTTTTTTATTGCGTTTGTAAATCATTTCGTTAATTTATATCAATGTTAATTGTGAAACGACCGTTATTCTTGGTTTGTGCTTCACGTGTACCGTATGCGTTTTTTATGCGTTTGCTTTGTAATTATTGAATTATCGTTGGGGGAAGTACATTATCGTCGGTATTTTTCTACCAATTTGTAAAAAAAGTGTCATTTTATTCGTTTTACACTGCAGAGTTACAGCAAAATATAAAAATCCAATAAATTGAGTTTATTTTAACAACTGACATTTTAAAATTACGCCATGTTATTTAAATGGGAGAAATTTGTGTAAGATCCATTAGTTTGGGCGTCACCAGTTAGGCTCATGACAAATGTACTAATTTGAAGCCCAACATTCCCGAAAATATAAAATTTATCATTTCCTTATTTTAAGTTTGTTAAAAAATACAAATTATAAAATCTTAAAAATTCCCCACGTCATTTATTTTTGTCTAGAAGCTCGCCCTTTGTTTGAGAGAACCTTTCAACGTACGCTCATAACATATATTTCAATTTGAAGCCTAAATCTTCTCATTGTGTCATTTTACTACTTCAAGTAGGGATTAATAATTCAAAAAGGAATTAAGGAATTCAAACCGTTGTGGTAAATTGTATAGTATTTTTGTATTTACAATTAACAGCTGATTTATTATTAGTAAAATAACTAACTACCGTACGTGCTTTTAATAATCGGACAGCTGATCTAGTTATTGTGTTATTTGCCTATACATTTAAACACAAATGTAACATTTATAAAGTAATTAATTATTAAACCTTAAGAGTGACGTTTTTAAAATTTCTGATATCAATAAAACGACAAATTACTAAATTTTTAAATGTAATTATCTATTGCGGTTACATTTTTAATGTGCGTACAAAACATAATGAAAAACTTGTTTAAGCTATTGTATACAACTGTATTTCAATTTTAAGCTTAAGCCTTCTCATTGTGTCATTTTACTACTTCAAGTAGGGATTAATAATTCAAAAAGGAATTAAGGAATTCTAACCGTTGTGGTAAATTGTATAGTATTTTTGTATTTACAATTAACAGCCTCCCCTAGTTAATTAATAATAATAATCTATTGAATAGATACATAAATCTAATAATATTAGATTTTTTAATAAACGGGTTGAAAATATTGAATGATTTGATTTGGTTAATTATTTGTTTAACTGTTGTTCATTTAGCACCACCCGGGAAGCACGTGAGGATTAACGGGTTCCATGGACGCGAACAACTTTACTTCCCATTATTTACAAATATTTGCAAACATTTAACCGTTATACTCAAAACGAGAACAGTTTTATTTACAAATTTTGAATAGAAGTTGTATAACAGTCGGAGTGCGCAGTGGCACTCGGACTAGGTAACACTGGGCGCTCAGTGTTGCCAGATCGTGCCGCAGAGCTAGCGATTCTCGACCGTTCCTCGCTTTGCCAGTCCCATATCTGGCAACAGGGCAAATGTATCTCCCGCTTTATTCCGTGCTCGCTACAATAGTTGACAGTTGCTCTTTCTATTCAGTTCATACTCACGTGTCTCCCCGTGAGATTATTATTATTTATTTATTTCTGGTTTTTTTCTCCCAGTTCAAAATATTGACCATAAAACTAAATCTTTTAGATCTTTTTCGCCAAACTGTCATAAGTATTGCCTGGAAAACAATACTTTTTATAAGCTTTAAATATCCCAAAAGCAGTAATGAACAATCTAACACCTTATTTGAGAAAGGCTGAAATATATATGTTTGGTGTCAAAACAAAAACTGTTTTGCAATTTTACTTAAGTTTTTGTATATTTCGTTAAATATTTTACCAATTTTAAGTTTGATTTTACGAAATAAAGTGTTTATTTGTTAATTACTGTTGCATGCATATTTTACATTTACCTTGTATGGGATATTTTTTCAACATAACAAACTTAGAAGACTTTACAATATTGTACAGTAGACTAATAGATTATCAAATCAAATTAAGGAAAAACCCATGTTCAAATAATGTTAATTGGAGATTTAAGATAATTTGTGTACAGTATTTGACATAACATTTTTACGTTAAGTTACAACAAAATCATTGTAAGTTACAAAAAAATCATTTACTACTTAAAATTGTTTTTAATTCATTAAAAAAGTATTAAATTTATGCCACATTTTATAATTTGGTTATTAAAAACATTATCAATAATAAATCATTGTTCAACAGTACTGTATAATATAGTTGCAACGTGCCCCAAATATTGAAACATGTGCTTGCTCCCTCCAAAACGAAAACTAAATTATTCTCTTCGTTGGGGATGTTGAAAGGAGGTCAAAGCAGTTTGTGCCAGACAGTGCAAGAGGCAGATATATTCGCGGTCTGGTGGTGCGGCGAAATTTAAACTCTGCCTATAATGTCAGTTTCGTCTCAAGGAGCAGCAAAAGACTAGTGGCGCTCCGAGTGACTTCGAAATGAACTAACATGCAAGCGTCCGTTTATAGCCCATTAGGTTTCGCTTCTTATAGTGTTGTTTCTTCAATGGTAAAAGTCTGCTACATAAGTCATATAAATGTTATTTATATCTTTAATCAACATACCTTAATTTTCAGTCAATAGTAGTACTTGTTTTTCAAAGTATGGCTACATGTTTCTCGCTGCCACAGGCAGCATCATCAGGCCAGCCAACAACACTAATACTAGTCCATTGTTTACATAAATATCACATACATAACAACACCATAAACATAAATAATTGTGCAGAGATGGTACTTGTACTACTATTGACTGAAAATTAAGTTAGGTTGATTGATTAAAGTAGTTCTAAAGCTAAACAATGAATATTAACATCTTTACTAACTTAATAGGATGTTTTAAATAGGTTGAGTAAAAGTTAGCATAGTGCATAGAAACTTTATCATACTGGTATCTTACAATATAGGCCTACATGTACTTTAAAAAAATACTTAACTTGCTTTCAAATGTATTGGGTTATTTGATTTTTTTCAGACAATATATGAATCAATTAAGGGCTCATCTTGTCATTTAAGTACAAGTAACTGTTTACGTGATGAAGAAGTTAAAGGCAACCAGCCAGTAGAAGTAGAACCAGCCAGCCTAAAAGCAATAAAGTATGGTATTAGGGAAGAAAAAACTAGCAAAGCCATGAGAGCTTATTTGGAAAGGTCAAGAGCTTATAGTAAGTAAAAATGTAATAGCCTAAAGGTAAACACACATTTGCCCACACTGCGGTCTTTGCACTCAGTGTTAATCAACTGAAAAAGAAGTTTATGTAGCAAACTTATTTTACAAAGCATTTGCATTGTTTATAAATTAAATAACGTCCCAGTATGATAGCTTAGTAAAAAGAAACTAATACATCTCAATTAAAAACTGCCATAGATAACTACTTAACTATTGTTGAATGGATAGTTTTACTCAGTGATTGAGTATGTCCAATGATTTTAATAGTGACCTTCAGAAAGAAGGTGCTAAAGCTTGCTCTGTTATATAGTTTAATTTGAACTAAAATGTTATGGTTATAAAATTGTTATTTTAACATTAAAATATTGTTATTGTTGTTTAAAATATTAGATTTGTATTTCTTTTTATCTATATTTAATTGTGCATTTATTCATTTTAATAATTGTCTTAAAACTTAATTGATATTGTATTACGAGGTGCAATAACACAATGTTAGGTTTTGATTAATGCCTCATGTTGTGAGCCAAATTACAATATACTACTAAGTTTTCAATAAAATTGCCTCACTTGTTAGGCGTCAATTTTGCAATAACTCTCTTTATATACTGTTTAATAAAGCCAAATTATAATTTAGGCTAATGATTGATAATTTCTTCTAATTTCAACAATCTAATAAATAATTAAACTGCGGACACAAGTTTACAAGTGTTACCAATTGTTTATTAATGATTAAAGATCAAAAAGATATATGTACAGTTTATATTTAACAAATTAACTCAAACTAAAATGTCTCTGAATTGTTTTACAGAATTGATTGTCTATTATAGCACTCTTATCTCGGGGGGTCAGTGCCGACTCTTCCCAATGTTTTATGAACAAAATTAATTATCAAAAAACTTATTTACATATAAAAGATTTTAATTAAAAATGGCAAAGTATGAATAGTACAATATGTAAAAGGGTGTAACTGTGTAAGTGTTTATGTGTGTAATATTGAGGAAATTATAAATTATTTTCTATAGTCCAATTCTCTTGTTCAGTTTATATACAGATTATATTGGTTTTCGAAGTTTAAATACATAAGTTCTTTTACTTTAAAAAGGGAATCAATAAGTGGTTTTAAGGAGTGTATCACCAATTATTTAGTTTAATGAATTGGATTTGTCTCACCCAGTTTCTAAAGTTCTCTTCTTGAGCGTAGTCTTTGGAAGAATTATTATTTTTTATTTCACTTCACTATATAACTAAAAAAAAAGGTATTTATTTAAGGAGGAACAATTAATTATCACTTCTATAGTAGGTTGAGATCTTGCCATATTTTGGAGAGGTCTAGTAGTACATCTGCTTCCTTTGGAGTCTCAACAATCACTGAAAATGCTTGAAATCCAATTTGGCTTCTCTAGGCCCTCAGGAAATGGTACATAAGGCCTGATAAATTTCACGTCTTCTGGGGATTTAATTGTTATGTTAAATTGTGTGGTTTTTAAATATTGAGTGTTAATTTTGTGGAATTTTAATTAAATTTTGAGGTAGTTTAGTTTTATAAATAATACAGAATGATAAAAGGAAAGAGAAATTAATTAAATAAAATATTAAATGAAAATACCTAAAATAGCTCCTTGTACAAATTATTCTTTAACAGCTAATATTTACGACTAAAATTATACATTCAGCATTTCGAACTTGGTTCCATGAAGAAACGGGTAATCACATGATCGTGGGCGGAGCCTAACAAATATGTCCTACGTCGGTTTTAGGCGATATCTGACATTCAGGTTCCCTTTGACTAATCATATCTTTTTAATGGTACTTCTGTTGGGATTTTACTAAAGACATTTTAAATGTAGAATTTTCCGTTCTATCTGACGGTTGTGTTACTTTTTTAATTTGAAACTTGGTTTCGTTGAGATTGATCTTTTTGATTTCCGACTTGGCCTAGATTCTGTCGATCCGCCTAGTTTCGGTTGGATTTAAAATGTAAATTTCGGTCGATTGCTTTGTTATTGCACTGATATTATAATTTTTATGGATTGGTCGATTGATTTAGATATATTTTGATGTAGGAAAGAGATAGATACAAGGTCGGGAAATAATTTTAATTATAATTGTGGTCGAAAGTCGGGTATTTCAATTTTGTTAATTTCGTGTTTACGATCCTGGCCGCTAGATGTCGTTGATTCAGATTATACATGAATGGACTTCCACTTCAGGTTTTTCTGTCTCTCTCGCACTCATGCGTGTTTAGTTTAGAATGACTTTATTTCTTATTAATTTGATTGATTATTACTACGGAAGGATATTTTGAATTGTTACAGAGGTCTATTGAGAATGTATCTGATATTTTTATTCTGTGTATAATGAAGTGTAGTACAAGCGTTAAACTTCAGTTCTATACTAGACCATTGCGTGCTTGAGGAATCTGTCACCACCTCTGTGCAGTGTGTCAGACATTGTGTCTTGGTTTTTGAGCGAGTATGTTTACTAATATGTATCTAATTTTGCGAATTTTAAATTACAGAAAAACTTGAGCAGCAGTAGGCTACAGTGTTATAGTTTGTCCAAAACTTAATGATGCCAAAGCGGAACCCTTTATATAAAATTCAGTATCATTTAGAGATGATGCTATGAGTGTCACACGAATTAAGTAGGGGTAAAATTTCTTGAGATAGCTACCTGCCTGTCAGTGGAAAGAAAATTTTGTTCTGGCAGTCCATCATCAAGCCAAAATAACAAATTCATTCACCAAGTGAAAACTTTAGTCATAGAAAACTGTTGAATTATTGCCTGGAAGGTTGACATAAGCTCTTTTTATAGTAAATTCTGTTTTCAATGGCAATCTCAGTCTGAAATAAGTGTTTGCAATATTTGTTCCGAAGCATCTCCATTTTGAACTATCACAGGATATGTTAAACTGTATAAAAGTGAGCCTAGCTTTCTGTACTGTGATAACTGGTATATGAGTATTATCCAGAAACAAAATTTCAGTCTTCAAAATAGATTAATCTATCAACCCCACAGTCGAAAAAAGTAAAACAAGTTCATAACAAAATCAAAGTCATGTTGACTGTGTTTTTCGATTGTGGGATAGTGCATTATGAATACACACCAGAAGGCAATAAAAGAATACTATTTAGAGATTCTGACATGTTGCCTCTGTAATGCTGTGAGTTATAAAATTTCATACCTGTAGGCATAAAAAACTTGTTATGATAACATGAATGCTCATTCTTACTTAATTCCGACTTTTTTGTTGAAAAACATTACTTTTCATCTACGCCACCCTTCCTAGTCTCCTGACTAGTCCCTTGTGATAAAAGATTATTTCTAACATTAAAAGTATTATAAAAGTGACCCGATTTGATTCATCATGTAAAAAATGGGTCAGCTGTACTCCATATTAAAAGAGGTCTTCCAGAAATGTTTCCAAAAGTGGCAGATCGATGGAAGAAAAGTATAAAATCTTAGAATATTAAATGTTAAAAGTGTACTTTAAAGAGGATTAAGTATAAAAAAACCTGCAAATGAAAAATATATATCTGTATAAACTTTCTGAACATAACTCCTATTTTAAATTGTTTAACTAAAAATTTTCTTTTTAATGTACTGTACTACATGACATAAAAAAATTAAAATGATCAATTTCTTTTTAGATGAATTTATGAAACAACAGTCCCAAGAGTACATCGTGGGCAAACGTCACTTAGCTAACATGATGGGCAGAGATGTCGAAACTTTTACTCAAAAAGATATTGATGTAAGACCTTTTTTAACTAATTAAAAATACTTATTAATAATTAGTTCTTGTTTGTACAGTAGAGTCCCGCAAACCCGGACTAATGTGGACTGAAGGGTGTCCGGGTTTTTGAAATTTCCGGGTTATCGGGAAAGGAGTAAAAATTTTAAAAATCACGAGTTTTTATATATTATTACTGTATTAAACATGTATTGATTCCATAAATACATTGTAGTTAAAAAACTACAATTTAAACTTAAACTGTTCAAAAAACCGAATGAAAAACTTAAAACTGTACTTAAACAAAATGTTTTTGTAAATAATTCTGTTCCGTAGCGTTTGAACTTCAGGAATTTACCGCTCTCCAAAGGTTTCCGAGTTATCCGGACTTCCAGGTTATGGGGGTCCGAGTTTGCGGGACTCTACTGTACATGAAAAGAGGATCATTCAACGTACTGTGCCGTAAGGTAGTCTTGAATAAACTGCTGGTTTGTAACTGATACATTTTTGCAAATATGTGATTCATAGAAATTACATGATCAGCTGCACTGCATTTCTATAGACTCAAATTGTGCATTTTAATTTAATCAAATAATATGGCCGAAAATATGTTTTAAGTTCACTTCAGTATTTTGACACTATTTTTAAAAAGATGTACGTGCGTGTGTAGACATTTTTCCTGCACATAATCTTATGGATAAAAACTGGTATCGACATAGTTGGGGTGGCAAACAAATCTTATCCTACATAACTTTTTAATCTGTTTTATTATTACTGGTTACAAGCTACGTTTCTGAAAGAAATCAAAGCTAATTGCTCAGATGTGTGTTTAAAACTATAACTATACAACCTTCTGCACAAGGTTGGAGAATTTCTTTAAGAAAATAAGTAAATACTAGATAACACCTAGTTTTATAATGTACAACTTAAAACTAATATTTTGGCAATTTTTATGTATAAAACTATAGCAACCAACTCTACCCAATAACAGTTAGGCAATTCAAACTGATAAGTTTACATTAGAACCACTTTAATCCGTCTCTTTTGGGACTGGGGGGTAAAGTCAGAATGCAAAAAAGGTCAAATTATCAGAAAATACGGATTTACAGTAAAATAAACAATCTCTGAACTCGGAAATGACTGTATTGTTCTCTACAGTAAAAACATAGCAAAAGATGCACAAAAACTGTTATTATTATTTAAAAAGAGCAATATTGTCTGTATTTACATATGAGTTAGTAAAAACTTACTTAAGTAAAAGTCAGTTATAGATTATTGTTTAGCAGATGAAATTCTAGACTTAGTTTTTCCTCCATTAATTTGTTGATCCACAAAATGTCCATAGGTGTTGAGATTGAGTTCTGCTCGATGTACTGAAGGGCAATATCGAAAGCATTCTTGGCGTCGGTGTGTGAAACCCGGGTAGGGAGTTCGTCATAATTACCGTCCGAGTCCTCATTCACAGTTTCTTCATCGTTATTTTCCAAAACAGCGGCAATAATCTGATTGTCATTGAGCTCATCATAGTCTTTGTCATATTGGGCGCAATCCACTCCTCAACAGCACTGGCAGGGACATTCGGTTGTACAGTTTGTAGATCTATAACTATTTCCTGCGTGTTGTTGTTTTGCTCGTCTTCGATCTGGTCACTTTCGGTCATAACTTTCGGCCAAAGGTTACGCCAAGATTTTCAGCGTGTCAGTTCCTCCCATGACGCAGCAATCGTATAGATAGCATCTTTGATGTTAAGGGATTTCATAGATTGAAATATGTTACAACCTTCTTCAAACTTTTCTACAATTGAGCTGTTGTACTTTCTCCTACACCTAATCTTTAACCGTTCTATCACTCCCTGATCCATTGGTTGGATAAGTGATGTGACATTTGGTGGAAGGAAGATAGCTTTTATGTCCCCTTTCACTAAATCCTCCTCAGAAGGATGGTGCTTTATCTAACATCAAAAAAGAATGAATAGGGAGCTTTTTTGTTCCAAGTCTTTTTCAACAGATGGAAAAAACTCGTTGAAAAACCAAGATTTGAAAAGATTACAGCACATCCAAGCAGATTTTTGATTGCGGTAATAAATCGGCAAGGAAGATAAGTTATATTTTGAATGCCCAAGGATTCTTAGATTTGCCAATAACAAACAGGGGAAGCTTGTTTGTACCAACAGCGTTGCTGCAAGGACAACAATAATCCTATCTTTTATAAGTTTTGTTCCTGCCACTGTTTCGTTTGATGCAGCGAGTGTTTTGTTTGGCAGCATTTTGTAGTTTAGACCTGTCTCGTCTATGTTATAGACTTGGCAAGGTAACAGTTAATTTTTTTCAACAATTTCTTGAAACTTCACAGACAACTCCTTAGCTGCTTCGGCATCAGCAGATACTTTTGCACCAGAAATTGAAAGAAACCGGATGCCATGACGGGTTTTACAGCGATCTATCCAGCCTTCACTAGCTACGAACTCACTTCCAGCTTCTAGTTTTTTGTGCAAAGCCATTGCCTTTTCTTTTATAATGGGTCCATATATCGGAGTTCCTTTCCTTCTTTCTTGTCAGAACCACATCCACAATGCGTTGTCAAGCAGTTCAAGTTTAGGCTTTTTCAATGTTTTGCGATTCTTAAGAGCGTTTTCACCATATATCGTCACTATATTATTCAGTGTATTTTCAATTTCTTCTCTAATCTTTCATTGTTGTAATGCCTACATTGACTTCCTTTGCAATTTTTTGGAGTGATTTCCCTCTGTCCAGTCTTTGTAGCACTGCTAATTTTTCATTTAATGAAAGAGTAACGTGTTTACATTTCACTCCCAACATGTTAAAAAAACACAATTGAACACACAATCTAAAAACAAATAGAAGACTCTTGTAAAACCAATAAAAATTAAACACTAAAAGCAAAGTACAGTACAAAAAACACGCACGACACAAGAGATGACGAAGCACTAAAGCGGAAAAGCGATAACAGTAAGTGTAAACAAAACAATGGTGCGACAGGCGGTAAGGGTCAAGATTAACCAGAGTGGTGGACCAGCTAAGGGCTGACGAAAGAGGTTCTACTATATTAGCATTAATAATTCAAAACAATTTTAGGCTAGGCCTGGCCTGGACCAAAATAAATGATTTAAAAGGATATTTTAAACTAGAGTTTAACCTAAAATTTTGATAAGGAAACAATACCGTACTAAATTAATTAAAGTTTTGTAATTTCGATAAAATTATAACTTCCTTAGAAATGTATACTGTAATTATGTTTCGAACAGAAATTGTGTTTGATTCATTCATCTGTCTTCGGACAAATTAGTCAAAGGTAAGTTATTATCCAAACCAGCATTAATTTGAAATAATATAAGCCGAAACCAAAACTGAATTAATCAATACATTGCTATTTAATTATTAGTATTATATTCTGGAGCTATAATTTGTACTTTTATAATGGCAATATAAAATAAAAAAATTTTAGAAGTGAGGCTGGGCTCACATAATTATTTTACAATTTGAAGTACTGTACCGATACCAAACAAGAGTTGATTGATACATGAACAATTATTATTCTCATATTCTGGGCCTGTAAGCGTGGCAATACACATTTATTTTTTGAAATTGAAAAATACTTTATGAAAGCTTGGGCCTTTTTCTTACATTTATAATTGTTGCTGTACTTATACGAATAGATACAATATACGAATATGATAATAATAACTAAGAATTCTTTTTAGTCTAGCTCTACATAATTTCAAACTGTAAAATATTTGACAAAAGCCTAGACATACTACAATATTGTTGACTTTATCTTAAAATCTAACTACCACAAAATTCTAAACAAATAAAGCCGTATCAAATAAAATAACACCCACATTAATGCATCATTATAAAATATTTAAATAAAAACTTTTCAGTAAATTATATGGTCCAAATTGTAATTGATTTATTGTTTTGCTGAAATTTGTCTACACAAATTATATTTCAAACTATGAATAACGCTAGAATTAGTCTTGTGAAATAACTGTAATAACTATCCATTTTATAAGAAAATGCATGCTAATAATTTTAGTTTCGTTTTAGGAAGCTATTGCATATTTGCTGCCTTCAGGATTGTATGACATGAAAGCTCGACCTTTCTTGAAACCTCCAGAAGAAGTATTTCCTGCTAAAAAAGAAGCTGAATTCGATGAAACAGGTCGTCCTTACAACTTTTTGTTCTATACTGGAAAGTCAAACTATTTCAATACTTTACATGTGAGTATTGTAATAACTTATTTAGCAAAACATTTTTATTTTATTTACCAGCTAATATAGGCTGTCCATACAACTTCTTGTTTGACATTGGAAAGCCGAACTATTTTAATACTTTAGGTATAAGAGTGAAATTGACAGCTTGTTAAGTAAATAATAATTAGTTCTGGGGAAATCACTCGTATCATATTGACATATAACCAATCAATTAATTTAATTCAAGTATAAGCCAATCTTTTGATATAATATTTACATACTTGAAGTGTAACTTTTTTTAATTTAAATGAGGTCATCTCTGAAATATAGAAATACACAATTACAGTACTTGTGACTATCGTGCCAGACAGCATAGGGTAAATTTATATAATAAATTTCCCATAAACCATCTCCAATAATTCAAAACAATTTGACATTCATTTTCTTTTTTTATGTGGGCTGTCTTACTTGGTTGCAACCCAGTCACAAGGGCTTATATCGCTCACAAAGTAAGTAAATGTTGAAGTTTCACTATCCCTCATAAAGACCTTTGAGTTCAGTGAGCTTATTGATCTTCTTGATTAGTTTGTTTTACAGGATGGTCCAAAGGTTCTATTACTTACTCCATTAAGATGTTTAAACTCAAACATTGGATGCTCTGCAGTTTTCTCAGACATCATTTAATATACATATAGGACCTCTATTCAATGCTTAGGATTTTGTAGGTAATTTTTCAAGTGATCATGATTAGTCCCACCAACTTTGATTATTGCAGCTTGTACATCACTGAAGATGGTGACTTTGTTGTTGAAATGTGTTTACGTAAATAAAAAGTGTTATTTGTGAGAATCTGTGTAAGTGAGCAAGGGAGTTTGCAGTAATCTTCCCTTGTAATAAAAATACATTTAAAACATTAATTGTTTCAGAAATTGGTGAGTCACTTTAAGGAGCTAAATGCTTATGAAGATGCTATGATCAGAAAACAGTTGAAACCAGATCCTAATCTTGCTTTGTAAGTATTATGTTTTCATTTTCTTGTATTTTGCATTATGGACACTAGAAATGTTGTGATGACCCAAGATATGTATATGCAATATACCTCAAGGCTTCAATTGGATACTAGCTCATTGAGACTCTCAAAACTGTTTGGGTTCTTAATTTAGTAGCTAGATAACTAGGGGAGCTGCAGACTTACCCAACCTGCTACGAGTTGCCTATGCAATATGAGTAGTCTGAGTAATGCTGATTCACCAGGCGATAGTTAAATTTTGGCTTATTACGGGGTTTGAAAAAAACAAAATTGCAAAAATCCTTTCAAGAATTTCATTGTAATTACTCTTCTATATTTACATACTTGAAGTGTAAATTCAAATGTTATCATGTCTGAATTATCGAAATACTCAATTACAGTACCTTGTAGCTTGTGATTATCTTGTCCTGACAGCACAGGTCAAATTTATACAATCACTTCCCTCACACAAAATTCCTGTTGTAAATTCAAAACATCTTTACAGCAGATATTTGTTGATAAATTGAAAGGTAAAAACTAAAGATTAATGTTTGGCCGTATTATTAACCTTAAGTATACAATATATACATAAAAGCGAAATACCACTCACTCACTCACTGACTCACTCATCATGATTTCTCAAAAACATCCGAACGGATTGAAATGAAATTTGGTATATAGCTTCCTCTAGGGCCATAGGTGCTCACTGAGAAAGGGATTGAAAAAATTCGAAATTTTAGAGGGATCAAGTTATTAAATCACTATTTCTTCAAAACTACCAAACAGATTGGAATGAAATTTGGTATGTAGCTTCCTCTAGGGCCATAAGTGTTCACTAAAAAATGGTTTCAAAAAATTTGAAATTTTAGGGGGGCTTGGGGGGTAAAAATTACTAAATCACGATTTCTCCAAAATTACCTAACAGATTGGAATGAAATTCGGTATGTAGCTTCCTCTAGGGCCATAGGCGCTCGCTAAGAAAGGGTATGAAAAATTTCAAAATTTTAGGAGGGGTTTGGGGGGATCAAAGTTACTAAAATCATAATTTCAGATCTTTTATTATTATGACAATAGTGCTTTTATTATTTAAGATCTATATATATAAAAGCCAAATACTACTCACTGACTGAACACTTAAAAAGAATTCAAATACGTTAAAAAGACTGAAAATACCAACCACCACGGGCAACGCCGTACGGGTCAGCTAGTATAATATATATATATATATATATATGATGATTATTAATGTGGACCTATCGGTATCACCTTATAAAGGATATTTGAAAGAAAATATAGAATACAACAGGAAACCAAATGTATTAAAACTAAGAAAACTTAAAAAGTAATCAACATTAGTTAGTTATGAATTAAAGATGTATATTACACAATTTTAATTTACAAAATAATAAAAGATTGATTACTAGTATTAAAAAATTATGTTTATGAAATTTTCTCATGTTTAAAACAAAATCAAAATGTTTGTTGATTTAAATTTGCTACCTAGATGTTGGGAATGGTTGTTTGTTTGTTTTGGTGTTGTTGCTAAGCTTTCTGATAACAATTTACTTGGCGGCTGTTTGTGAAATAGTTCTTGAAACTCTGCAGCAGTTCCTATCAAACTAGGACCACTGAAACAACCTGTTCCATATGAGCAAAATATAATGCTCTACGATAAAAACTTTCTCACGAGTGGTGAGAACCATTATACCGTTAACGAACAAGAAAGTAATAATAAGTAACGTGATCTCGTAACTATTAACAATGAAATCTGTAGATCTAAAACCAACTCTAGCTGCTTCAATTTCAGTACAGTTTATTTGGGTGCATTCAGTACATAAGTAGATTTGATATATGTGATACAAGAAATAACATTGTAGATTTTAAGTGAATTATTT
The DNA here is from genome assembly GCA_018207615.1 of Philaenus spumarius. NCBI lineage: Eukaryota > Metazoa > Arthropoda > Insecta > Hemiptera > Aphrophoridae > Philaenus > Philaenus spumarius. Next base: position 323,936 of record JAGFPH010000411.1, on the reverse strand, counting down.
ATTTGTTTCTCGTTTTCACTGTAATTAAAATATTGTTTTTGTCTCTTTCTGTATGATTTGTATAATTATGTATGTGATTTTTGTTGTTGTTTAGGAGTATCGAGGCATCTACTTTTTTGAAGAAGGACGAGATTGAAAAAAGATTTGTTGAAACACTGCATGATTCTGAAGTAAGTACTTCTGTAGCTCTTCGAACGTCATTGCTAAAATTTGAGATTTTGTTATTATATTTTAAAATATTTATTTAATTTTTATCTTAACTCATTCAAATATGAAGTGCCCAATCAGAACAATAATAATCTAAAAAAATTCCCAAAATGAGTAAATATTTTCAAATTTTTATATCAATAAATTCTCAATTATTTCTTTACAAAGTCACAAAATTTTGTCACATTTCTCAAAAACTGCAAACTTTTTCAAAAGTATATAACGTTTAAAAGATTTCACGGTTTTTAAGATAACCTTGAAAATTAAATACAGAATTTCTAAATAATTACTTATATAGTTTGCATAAACTTACCACCTTTGACACTTTTTTTTTGTAGTAAAGGATAAAGTGTCAAAAGGCAGTACGTTTATGCAAATTGTTCAATTAGATGTTCTAGGAGGTTTAACCACATTATTATTGGTTTATCTGTCACTGTCAAATTTCTCAGGATTTAATGTTTTCTTTTCATGCTACCCCGCTGTATGATTATACTGTGTTTGGGAACCTTCCTTTCATTGATCGTCAAACTATTTTCTGGAAGTACTTTGCTCTTAAACTTCTCCAGTTTATTATCATTATTTTTTCTTGTATTTTTCTCCTTGAAATCTTTTCTCTGTAGGCTCCCGAGCTGGGCCATATCATATTTTACTTTAGATTATTTGCCTCTGACCATGGTATGTGGTATATCAATCTTACAAGAGACGTTTTATGTTGTTTTATGAACAAAGCTCTGCATGATTCTTTCCACAACAGTATTAGAAACTTGCGAACGGCCTGGAATTTTAAGATTTTAATCCTAGAAGTGGCATCGTTAAAGCTAAAATTGAAAAGCCCGTTATTAGCGTTTTGCAAGCATATTTTTAAAAATTCGCCAAAAATAGTAGATGAACCCAAATCCAAAAGTGTTTAATAGCTTTTTTGTAGAAGAAACTTCAAAGAATTCAAATATTCCACTAAAAATTAGTTTCTTTTGAAATTGTAAAAGTTATTAGCTCAAGAAACAAAACATGTTCAGTAATGAAAGGAAAAAGTTCAACTTTAGACCTACATAACAAGTATTAAACATTTTTTGTATTTTTTTCGTAAGCGTAAAAAAGTTTCGTAATTTAGTTCTAAATAGAACTGTATAAAAACATTTATCAATTTCAAATTTCTTATTTTGAAAAAAACAGTTTTTATGTTCCAAATACACGACTGCTAACAAACCTAGGCCTAGATTGAAACGTAATTTACTAATATATGCTTTGCCCAAAAATTAAATATTATTATAACAAAGTGTAGAGGATAAATCAAAGAAAAGAACGGTATAACTGTCTTTCCTTAGTTCACAAAAGTGTTTGAGTTATCTTTACTTGAATAACAAAATGACATGAATCAAATGACATTTTGCCGTCGGTAAAGGTCTTACAAGAAGGGTGCTTTGAATTACGTCGGAACGAGAGGGAGCAATCGGTCACAACAGATCGCTCTAATCATGTACTTTTCACTATTGTCTAGACAAACAAAAAAACTGGTTTATTCTAGTTCAATTTCCACCGTCAGAAAGGTCAGTCTTTTCTCTACAAAATGGTGTAAAACAATCTGTCAAAACATTTGATAGAGTAGGCGTAATATCTGTTGACAAATGGCCCGTTTCATTGGTTGAAAACCTGTCCAATCGCAAGGAATTATAGACATTGTATGAATAAATCCTGTAAAATAGTGACATCTGATTGGAAGGCACCATTAGACAGATACAATCTTGAAGAATCTAATGGTAGCTTTATAATCTCGATATAAATACTTCAGTAGGGGGGCTTCAACGTCGAAGAAGTGGGAAATAACAGTATAATTGTATTCAGATTCGCCCGCGTAAATAGCTGTAGCACGATATGCATATTTTAAAACGATGATTACGAATGTAAATATACACTTTACGAAAAAGTTGTAAATACAAAAATTAAAGTTTAATTCGTTTCCTTTCCAATAGTGCCAGTTTTATTACGATTGGATGATTTTAAGTGGATTAAATTATCGATTATGCAAATATATGCAAATTCTCGCTAAGGTTCGAGCGGGTTGCATTTGCGCCCGAGAGACTGCAGTCTGCCACTTTGAGGGTTAAGATACTGTGCCAAGAGTAATTTATAGGTTTAATTTAAGGCCTCTTACCATACCCAGTTTGAAAATTATGTTGTGAACTGTAGTCACTGTGTTTGTTTCGTAAAACACAGAGTGAGCATGCTCTACACCAGGAAAAGTGACCATTTTATATTGCAACAGTACTGTCGATATTGGTGGTGGAATTTCGTACTACGTGAATAAAGCTTCACTTTTCCTTTGAAATGACAACTGAAGGAATTTCTGTATCATTTTAAAGTTGTAAAGTACTTATTGACTAGTATTAATGTCATATTTCAGTTAGCAAAAACACAACTTCACTGCAATATGACACTAATAAAACAAGTCCCAAAAGTAATGATGAACTGGCAAAGTCCAAGTTTAGCATGGCAAGGATTTCGTCATCCTGAAAGAGTTCAGTTCTAAAACTATGTAACCAAAAATAATTTAAAAAAACATGCAGACATATGTCATAGTCTGTTCTCTTCTAATATGTTATTAGCGAATTTCCATATGAAAAATGAGCTATTGCAGTGGCCCTTATGGTGAGACCCAAGGTCGGGAGTAGCAAATAAGCACCGATCATGGTCCCCAGAACACGTTTTGGGGTGTCATTAAAATTCAAATATATATATGTATATATGTGTTTGCACTCTAGCGGCCGCATTTTAAGCCCGATTTGGACCAAATTTGGTACACGTGTTGGTTGACTATGTTGTTTGGACGAGTTCGTTAACCAAAAAAATCCAACAACCAGAAGTACGTTTTTGACTGGAAGTAACTATTTTTTTAGATTTTTACTACGAGAATGAAAATTTTTTTAGAGTTTTTTCTAAAAATATAAATGTAGGATGTTATTCTGCACATTTTGATTTTTTACGCGACCTTATAGCTCGCTCGGTTCCCCCACAATCGACAAAAACATAAAATACCATAAAAGTACCCGGTTCAAAGCCAAGTGATGCAAACTCGCGAAGCCACTAGGAGGAAACAAATTCTACTAATATTTTGCGTACACACTGACAGCTGTTCAACGACTTCGTGAGTAGACCTATTTCCAAAATTGTTGGTTGAAACACTAAAACATAGGCATATAAACTTAATTTTGGAAATTTGTTCAACTCACGTCAGCGGTCCAGCTGCGTGGTCGAATTATTTTTCTTTCCAAAGGTTCGTTTCACTTTGTTATGAAATAATATTAACAACAACATAGGCCCTACTTGTCATATATTGCTAATAATAAATTGTACATTTTATGAATACAACACGCAAATAATTGATAAATATTTTTATAACTTTCTTTATCAAAAACAAATTATGTCTTTGCAACGTGTATAATTAAAGGTTTAACACTTCATATATAACATTGAATACAAAATAATTATTCTCTTTCTCGGGGTTTTAGTTCTGGCTAGTAATTAATTGTGTATTTAGAATTTGAAATCGTTTATACTATAGATATTTAATAATAAACAAATCAAAACTTAAAATTTATTACAAAGTTGGCAACAAAAATTGAAATTTATTTAGAGTACAAATTTTCAAGTTCAAATTATAATAGAAATTTAATTTTGCAAAAGATGTCCAAGATATTATAAAAGTTATTCAGTGTTTAACAAAAGATTATTAGTTCTTCAAATGTAGAGTAGATATGGATGGATATTACCTTCCTTGAAGGCTGAATATTTTAGATTTTTACTTTTTAAAGTTATCATTTTATTGACTTTCTTGATTCAAAACAAGAATTTTGAAAATACTTTTAATATTCTCTAGTCAAATACGCTTCTGGTAGCTAAGAATTCTGTTAAAAGACTCCCCAAAATGTATATATCTTCTTAAACAATTTATTTAACAATTATAATTATTTACAATTGGTGGTAGTGACCAGGAAAAGAAGACGATGCTTCATGAAAACATATTTTTCATTATTTAAAAAATTTGATTTGCTCCAAGTGTTTTTTGTAAAGTGTATTAGTACCTCTAACGACAATGTGTTTTGAAAACAAGTTCTGCTGTAGAACTATCAGAAATAGAGATTATGCTTTTTAGCAGCATTTTTAGGAATGTCTTCAAAACTACGTATCAAAAAATCTACTAAAAACTGTTTTAGTACATTTTAATAAATGTCTTTCAAACAGTATCACAAAATATTTATGTTTTAGTGAGCTAAACTTTGGAATTGAAAAGGCACAGCGAGATATTTATAGAGTTCAGATTATTGTTATATGTGCAGGTTACTATGCTTTATCCATTCCGCAGTAAAATTGACTGTCACAGATGTGAACATACACATGATACTATAAGGGTTCCTAGTACAATAACCCTCGAATTGGAAAATTGCTTAGTATATTTTTAATGTTTACTTGTCATTATGAATTTTTATAATTGATTATCATGTTTATATTACAGTACAACCAGCTGATTTCTACCTTAGAAAGGTTGATTGCACACCCTTACTCTTACCGTATTCAGGAAGTCATTATGGAGTATCGTAAGCCACTCACAAAGCAATCGACCACATTTGATGCACCTGCGGTATGTACTTTGAAGTTTACAGGTTATACCTTTAATAGAATATTTTACTTTTAAACCATAATTAGTAGAATCATCATCAGAATTGCATTAAAATTAGTTAGCTCATCCCATCATTACCCCTTTAAGATGCATTACATCTCCATGTAATGATACAATTTCACATAAAATAGCAGCTTACAACAGTTTCATCTATAGATTAAGAAATATTCCCATGACGGAAGCAGACTTTCAAGAGGAACTCAAAACAATTAAGTGCATTGCCACCAATAATGGTTACAACGTTTCAATTGTAGATAGATTGCTCAAGAAACAAAACAGGAAACTCAAAGTTAAAGAATTGTCACAAAGAAAGACAAATTTATGGTGTTTAACTACTACAAGCCGCTTGAACACACGCTTGGAAATATCATCAACAGGCATGGCTACAAGGTCGCTTTATAAAACAAAAAACAATTTGAAGGGTTACTTAAGTAATACAAACAAATTAAAAGACAAATTTGAAGGCTCAGGAGTATATCAGGTATCATGTCGCGATTGTCCAAAAATATATATAGGGCAAACAGGAAGATCTTTTAAGAAAAGATTTAAAGAACACCTTCCATCGGCCAAACAAAGTACGAACCTCACAAAAACCGAGTCGAAATTTGCCGAACATAACATCTAGAATGACAATGGTTACTTCAGCATAGACGGTACCCTCGAAATATTACATCATTGTGAAAAGGGAAAGTTGATGAACGTGCTAGAACAGTTTGAAATTTACAAGAACTATAAAATAGATAGTAGTAAACTATTAAATGAAAAACTAAATTTTGAATCTAACGCGTTTTACGACACCGTATTGACACATGTTGATAACGCATCATCCCTTCCAAGTGATTAACTTACCTACCATCAGTGCGTACGGGGACAGCGTCGTATGTGGTCACTCACCACGAGTTCAAGCAATACGGGCGTGTAAATGTGTTTTATTTATTTATTATGTAATCGGTGTGTTAGTTATGTGTAAGTGTTTATGTAAGTGACGAAAGGAAACCTGATAAACTTGAAAATGGCTGAATAGCCGAAACGGCCATCGTTTAGCGAAGAATAGGAATATTGAAGACGGTAAGTCACAAATCTTATAATTAGTAATCAATATTACTAATTATTGTTACAATTGTTACAAAATATAAAAACATGTTTGAAAAACTGCAAAGAAAGGTGACTCTTAGATTATGTAGTGTGTTCAGAAAGGCACCAACAAATGCATTAGTAACGGTAATAGCAGGTACACCTCCTATTGACTTCTTGATTGAGGAAATTGTTGCACTTCAAGCAAAAAAAAGAATTAGACTGCCAACACATAAGGCATGAAACCTCGGATAAGGGGCAAGCCAGATAGTCAGAGCAAACCAATTCAGGATGCTGGTCAAGAAACTAATTCCAGTACTAAGAAATTGGGTGAGAAGAATAAGTACGTGAAAACTGTAAAGTAATGAAACATTAACCTAATTGTTGTTTTTTTACATTTTTTAAAATTTTTATATTATTTACCAAAATATTACTGTCTTCTCTATGCATTTTTCCTCCCCAATTCTATAAAATAAGTTCAGTACCCTGTTGTTTGTAGTTTTTTCTCTTAATTTTTTTTACTTCATTCGTGTGTTGAAATTGGAGTGTTCTTTTAAGTGATATTATTATTTTTCTGGTTTTGTTTTTATGTTGAAACGATATAAGAAGTTTAAATGATATCTTAAAAATGTTTGTGGATAAATGTACAATCTGTCTAACAGGACACAAGTAAATATATGTGGCTATACAATAACATGAGATGTGTACATTCAATGAAACATAACAATAAACACTATAACAAATTATATAACACAAAACACTGTTGCTACATATTATGACTGCTGGGTCAAAATGTCATCCTAGTCATCAGCCAGGTTACTGGTGGTCTCCTCTTGAGCCTCCTTGTAGTTGGGTTGTAGATAATTATATAAATAACATAGTTTAAAAACAGGTAGTGAATGTTAAAAACCCGCTGGCCCCGATTATCAGACGTTATAATATAGTAACATTTTATTGGCTCAGTTCCCACCAACATATAACATTCTATACAAGGGTTCTAATTAATTGGTTAGACTTTAATTCGGACTGTACAAAATTTGTATCACCAATGCAAGACAGTTAGATTATTAGGCTATTTCATTTCAAAATAATGAATTTATTGTTTGTTTGTGCAGTTGGAAGTACATCCCGATGGCAGGCAGTTCGTAGTTACAAAAGGTAAGTTTTAAATTTTATTTTAACAATAGCTGTTTAAACTTTTTTGACACATTATATGAAATGTATGCCATGATTTAAACAGGGAACTTCATTATCAGATGACAAAATACCACTAAGTATTACTTTAACCCTACAACTGTCAATGTTAATGTTTTGCAACGCCAAGTCATTTCGGTGCGTGTGCAAGCATATTTTAAAAAATTCGCCAAAAATAGTAAATGTATACCAATCCAAAAGTGTTCTGTACCTTTTTTTGTAGAGAAAGGTTAAAAAATCCATATATGTAATTACAATTTTATTGATGTAAAATTGTAAAAGTTATTAGCTCAAGAAGCAAAAAATGTTTAGTAACGAAAGAAAAAAGTTCAACTTTAGGCCTACATAACAAGTAGTAAACATTTTTTGTAATTTTTTCGTAAGTGTAAAAAAGTTTCGTAATTTAGTTCTAAATAGAACTGTATAAAAACATTTATCGATTTCAAATTTCTTATTTTGAAAACACCAGTTTTTATGTTCCAAATACTCGATTGCTAACAAAACCGCCTAGTTTGAAATGTAATATACTAATATATGCTTTGCCCAAAAATTAAATATTATTATAACAAAGTGTAGAGAATAAATCAAAGAATTGAACTGTATACTTGTATATTACCTTATCATAAAAGTGTTTTACTTAGAATCAATTGAATTACAAAAGTGAGATGAAACAAATGAAACCTCGTGCGGACAAAGGAAATTCAAAATATGACCGTTGAAGACAATGGAAACAGCCTTGTTTTGCAATCTCAAGCGGTAGTATGAATTCCTTTGCAAATATGAACTTTCAACTGCTGTTTGAATAACATCTAAAAACTCAAATATAGTTTGCTTTACACCAAATGAAAGTTTCAACTTTGGTCTATAAATAGATACCAAAAAGTCTATTGACATAATTCGAATTATAAAAGATATCTCGAACGCAAAATGTGTTGTTTTATTGGTTGAAATTTGCTCAATTGCAAAGGTTTACAGACAATTCCATATCTTTGGAACTATTTGTCCGATTTTGGATTGGATGGCAGTTTCAGATAGGTAAAAGTGTGATGAATCCTTCAGTATACAGATATAACTCAGAAAAATACCGGGCGGGCTGTATTGAAAGACATAGAAACTGGAATTAAAGGTAGTTTTGGTGCATTAAAATTTGCGCGACATTGGCTTTTAGAAAACTCAAAAACTGCAACGATGATTACGTATGTAAATATTATACGTTTTAGAAAAAACTTGTAAATGCAAAAATTTAAGTTTAGATCATTTCCTTTCCAACGGTTTTTGATTTATTGCGATTGGATGATTTTTAGTGGGTGAAATATTCAAGTCAAGTTGAGTTGTCTCAGACTACACAATTCATTATGGCAGGGCGTTGAGACACTCAATTTGAGTGGTCTGACAGTTAGAGGGTTAAATGAACATTAAAAAAAGAACACGTGTCAAAGCTTTATATATAAATTAAAACTGTTTAAACATATTTGGTCTGAAAATCATAAATTTTATTGAGAAAAAACATACTGGAAAAACCTGCATAAACAAAAAATAATTGATACTTTGTAAAAAAATGAACAACCTTAACAGTAAAACTAATATGGAAAGAGATAAGGCCATGATTATTACCTTTAATGAGAGAATTTCAAAGCAAATTTGTTTAGAGGTTAAAATAAATAGAAAACAAATATTAATAAATTTTTTGGTAGTAAGAGGGTTAAATTTGTAGTTCATAATGGGGTGTCTTTTTGGAAAGTTGTAAAGGTAAATTAGATTTTGAAAATAAATTCATAAAATTTAAATTTGATAATTTTGATAATTTTGAAATAACAGCAAAATTTGTTAATAGAAAAACGAGTATGCATATATGGTAGTTTAAAATTATATAAAGAAAATAACTGTAAAGTTTTTGATCAATTTGAAATTGTTGATGATGTAGAATCTCAGCTATACAACCCAGTTTGTTCTTTTTACAATGAAATATTGCAAAAGGAAGAAAATTTAGATATAGCAGATATTGAAAAAGGAATTGAATGTCAAGAGGTTTTGGATAATGTTTTAAATAGTACGAACTTAGACAGTGAATATCATGAGCATACATTAAAAACAGTTTTAAATTATTATAAAAATATCTTCTCTGATAAACCGGGAAAAATAAACGATTTTAAAGCAAAATTAAACATAAAGCACAGGTTATTAGTAAATCCTATGCAGTACTCATTCGAAAAGTGAGGCTGTGAGCAAAGAGATAGAAAACGTAAGTACTTCTTATTCTAATCCATTGGTGTGCGTCATAAAGAAGGAATGCTCAGTAAGATTATGTTTAGACGCAAGACAGGTAAATATATTGATAATACCAGACAGAGAAGCTCTTGAGAATATTGATGACTTATTACAGATATTTCAGGGGATTGAGTACCGGTATATTACTAGTATAGATCGTGCTAGGGGGTTTTGGCAGATTTAATTAAATGAAAAATTCAAGAAATTTGTAGCCTTTACTTTTAATGTGAGAAATTTACAATTTAAAAGATTACCTTTTAACCTAAATATAAGTACATTGATGTTGAAGAAAAGTTCTCAGTCATGTCATGGGTCTGGAGTCCTATCCTTTGCTATCATTTTTGTCGACAACATCTGCATAGTGTCAAGAACATTTGATGAACACATTGAGCATTTAGCAAGACATTTTGAGAGATTATAAACAATAATAATTAAATAAATTTGTATCCTTCATGATTTTTTAACTCATTTTTTAAAATTTTGTCTGATAATTTATTGATATTGAAATTTTTGATTATTTAAAATTTGTAATTTATGTTTACAATCAAGTTACAAACATAGGCACTGGCAGCTAGGCCTATGTATTCTAATTAGATTTTCATGTTTTAACTTCAGGGTTTTTATTTGATAACGAGAATTAATATATATACTCTTAAAACATTGTGTATAATATTTATAGTGTATACAAAAATGAAGACAAGTATCCAAATAAATAACTATTCAATAAAATTAATAATCCATCTTAAGAAAACAACTTTAAAAACAGAATACATCATAAGTATTGATTTTCAATGGTGTATTGGATCTGTTTTTTTCTGAATTGTCCATGTGCTTGGCAGCTCCATCATTTTTCAATCTTTTACAATAAAGTTTTACATGCTGGTGTGTTTTAGTAAAAATATTAATCTAGAGAAATTTGATAAAAATTTACCTTGCATACAAAAAAAAAGTTGCCTGGACAATCTTTTAAATTTTTTTTAAAATAACTTCCTATTTATAAAAATATTGACATGAATATGTGTTCAAATTAACTATTACAATAAAAACGATTGTAACACAGTTCCCCAACAAAAAACTACAGTTTACATCTAAATCAAATTAAACAGTTATGTTGGAATATTTTTGTTCTCGAAAACAGTTCAACAAATATATTAAAATTTGGTTGTTATGTTCCTTTGGGTAAGAGAATTTCTTTGGTACAGGTCCCATCTTTCGAAAAGCAATTGATATTTCTTTCAAGTAAATTATATTTATTACCATCCACAATAATTATACTTTTTTATTTGTTACAACTGTGTTTATTTATTTAAGATAGAACTGTGGTCATTTGGGATCAGGAGGCAAGCACAGATCTTTACAAAAGTATTTGGATAAACATTGATTATAAGAATATTAACATAACCCAACTTGTCTTTCTTCTGTGTTGTAGAATCTAAAAGAAAGACTGCTATAGCTGACGTTACTCTATGGTCTCCAGGTACAGGCAAAATCAACATCAATGGCAATGACCTCAGATACTTTGATGATCCACAATGCAGGGAGCAGGTAATACTTGTTACATTACAGAGATGCATGAGTATTTTTATAAAATAGTTTGTTTTTCTTTATTTCCTCATTGTTTTGATCGAACGAATATTTGTATGTTTCGGCAAACTGATCAAGTGTTTTTAGAAAGTTTGACAAAGTTTTTCCAAATACATTTTATACGTTTAAACTATTTAGTGTTACGGTGATATTTATGAATAAATGAGAGATTCATTTATTGAATGGAATCATTCTAAGGTACTTACTGTCTGGCATTGTAAGCTTCTAAGGAATTAATTGGCTTAGTTATTTCTACATATTTATTGAAAACCATTTGAAGTGATCTAGACTTTTATTGAGATGTTTGCTATTTTTGTTTTTATTTAAATGTTAAACTGTAGTTTGAGGTATTTTGCTTAACATTTATTACCAACTAGCTGTTACCTGCGGCTTTGCTCACAGATGTGATTAAAAGGACTACCGGCTAAATATTGTGCCTTACCAATACACGCAATTAAAAACAAATATTTTAGATCCGAGTTCCATGGCCTAAAAACGCACAGTGAGTTTTGCCCAAATCGATCTACGTATCCCTTCTTTTTAAGCGTAAATTATTAGCTATGCACCAATAAACACTATAAATCCCGTTTTCCAAAAGCTTGTTACTCATAACTCCCGAACGAATATAAAAATTTTAAATCAGGTTTTGAGGTCTATTTAACAACTATGAATACATTTCACATTATTGCATACTGTTTTGATAAATATTTAACGGTTAAACCACCGTATTCATAAAATAAAACATAGACGATCTTGTCAAAAGTGTTAAGCTTTAGATCCAAATCTGTTGTTTTATTTATAATGGTCGTACACGAAACCCCTTATTTTTTTTAATTGGAACCCTAAATATTTCTGGACTAAAAAGTTGCCTAGATTCTCTGAAAAGTCCTCTACATGCAAATGAAAGTTTCGTCAAAATTTGTTCAGTCATTCTGGAGATTAGCTTGGACAAACAAACAGACAGACAATAAGACAGACGGACAAAAAATAAAAAAATGCAGTTTAGGTTATGGTAAAGTGTGAATAACCATATGAGCTTAGACAAAAGTATTAATTTCTAAATCACAGACAGACACTTAACTTTTATTTATATGTATAGATCCCTTGAGATATTATGTAATACAGTACACATTAAATTACATTGTAGATCATTTACATGATAGTATATTTTCTTATAAAAATGTTACACAATACGGTTGCATTTGATATGATAAAGCTAAATTCATTTAATTTGATAATTTAAGTACATTTACCAATTAATTATAACTTAATTTTATTTTTTCAAAAAAATCATCTAAAAACGTGGAGAAAATTTTAAAAATTACAATGATATTAATATTTTTTTGAAAAAAATAAGTTAACTTACTATGGCTGTGTAATTAATTTATAGATCACTGGCAGAATGTGATTACAATATTTATTATGATTTTGAAAGCTTATTAAGGATTAGTCAAGGTGTGAGGTTATACAAATGTAATGATTAATTAAAACTATAAAAGACTATCTTGTAAAAGTTATCATAGATCAATAACATTTTGTGTTGACAAGTTCATAAAACAAAAATGGGGAACCAAATTCTGGAGGCGCTGGGCATCGATTGCGGTACTTCTCACATTCTAAGCGAGCGCTCTTCCATCTGAGCTACGCTTCCAGTTATTGTAAAATAAATTCTCAACTACTTCAGCTTATGTTATAGGTAGACCTTTTTACATTTTAACAATTTTTTATAGGAATTTAAATTTTTTTCGGAATAAAAAGTATCCTAGAATATTCTCTGAAAAGTCCTCTATGTTAATGAAAGTTTCGTCAAAATCGGTTCAGCCATTCCGGAGATTAGCGCGGCCAAACAGACAGATAGACAACAAATTTATAAATGTGAGTTTGGGTTTTTGTAATGTGTGTATGATAACCACATGATCTTAGGAAAAAGCTCTTATATTTTGAAATCACAGACACTTCAATTTATTTATATAGATAGATGGGATGCAGAGTGGTGCAGGGTTTAAACATGCTCATTCAGTCCGCTAGAGTTAAAACTTTTATCACTGGAGCCTACATTATTAATTCATGAACTAAATTAATTCGTGTTTTAAGTTAAGATAATAATATCATCTTAGCAAATGATATATGTTTATATATAATAATTTACTTTTGAACGTTTTGTATTATGGTATAATTCAATTTAGTATAAGTTTAAAACTAACAGATGGAAAAAATGGCACCCATTTTTTTAGTATCTAACTTTATTATTATTGAGACTGATGGACCCAATCAGATATATATATATTAGTATTCATATGTTGCCATAACTACAAATGTGTACATAACCTGTAAAAGATGTTGTAAGTACTAATAAGTCTGTTACTAAATAAATTCAAAATTATCCACCAGTGAAAAGATTTTTTCAAATAAGTCCAGTAATTTTTGAGATTATGAGGAACATGGTACAAACAGACATACAAAGTTTAAGTGTTTATAATATTAGTACGGTCTAGAACAGGGCTGTCCATCATGAGGCTCGTGACAACATTTTTTACAGCCCGCAAGGCAAAATTGTATAAATATGTCTAAAAAACCAAAAATATACACACGGGAGTAATTCCTACACCATGGATGAAATAAAATAATATACATAGGGTACATGATGCCACATGCAATGGGTACAAGGCCTCAATGATGTTACTAGAACTTCTCACTGAAGCCCGCTCTCGAACATTCGAGAGGCAGTGTAACAACTCAGTTTAAGATTTTGTAAGTGAAATATGTTTTGGCAGAAAAGAAAAATAACGGAAAAATTCGGTCATCGAATTTATAATGACCGTTAGGAATCTAACTATTTAATCACAAACAACAATAATAATTTTAGTCCATTGTTTGTATGCAGGTAATATCAGTTCCTAAAGAATATAAGATTTAAACGGCATTACACTAGCAACAATGTCTGCAGTATACAGATTAGTCTAGAAATGCTATCATTACAGAATATAAGGAAAAACTAAAACAACAAACACAATTTTTTTTAAGTCTGGCACTGATAACAAGTGCAGTATTGAAGCTTCTTATGAAGTAGCGCTGGAAATCGTCAAAGCGAAAGAACCTTTTAGTGATGTTGTGCTTATTAAGATTTTGCAATTAAAATGGCAAAACTATTTAACAAAACAAAAATTGCCAAAAAAGTTTAAGTTTTTTAACTTATTCCCAAGAGGACGTTACTCCAACTGGCGGAACTTGGGCCTTACAATGGCCTCAACGCTGGGAAGCACGTACCTTTGCGAAAACAGCTTTCCAACATGAAATTTAACTAGTCAAGTTATAGGTGTTCCCTGTTTGATAAGTCACTTACTCAGTTGCTTCATTTGTCAACAGCAAATATTAATGTTAGTAAAAACCAACATCCCTAAACTTTCCACAATTTTTTTTTGTTATTATTGTTTTTTGTTTGAATAAATAAAATTAATTAAACAAACACGGATGTTTTTTGTAACTATTACAAATCACTGATGAAGTTGTAAACAAAGTATTTTTTGATGCGGCCCTCACAACCACAATTTTATTATTTTATAGTGGCCATTGGCCCACTCAAAGTTGAACAACCCTGGACTAGAACACCCAATTGAGTATACAGGATGTCCTTTTTAAATGAGCCACCATTGGTACCTTGTAAACTATAAATCTGACAGCAAACTTTCAATGGGGAATCTTTTCTTGTTTTTTTTTTTTAGAAATTAAAAAATATGTAGTTAAAATATTAGTAGTAAAATATGTAGTTAAATGGCTGCCATTTTCCAATAAGGCGGTCAACTTTCAAATTTCTTCTAAAACACCCTATATTTTATGAAGATTTTGAATTTTACAAGTTATTTTAAGACTTTTTGTTCATTTATTTTTTTGATGAGACTAACCGTTTAAAAGTTAGAGATTTATAAAGTTTTAAAAACACACTATCTGAGCGGAAGATATTTTTGTATGGAAACATTTTCAACCAATGAAAACACTCTCAAAACTAATGAAGCATTGTTTAGACAAACAAATAACTTTTTAAAACCAACAATTGTTATTTTTTAAAGCCATACAGACGAATAAAGTGAAAAAATTACAAATTTGTCACACATTAAAAATGAAGTTGATAACAGATGTTTAACATCAGCTGTTCATTCTCATTGATGCAAATTGTTGTTTATCGAAAGCAAATATCAGCTGATCCAAAATTCAGTAAAATCCAAAATCATCATAATCATCATAATCATAATGGGTGTTCCATAAAAATTTTGAAAGTTTAGCTCCATTTTCCCTTTATAAAATCATTAAAAACTGTACTTAAAAACTATAAAATGGGAACTTGTAGCCTAATATACAGAGGGCTTCCGATAAACAAAAATTTGCAACAATGAAAATGAACAGCTGATATTGAACTTCTGTTATCAACTTAATTTTTCATGTGTGACAAATTTGTAGTTTTTTCACTTTATTCGTCTGCATTATGGTTTAAAAAAAATTAGCAAAAGGCGTATTTGTTGATTTTAAAAAGTTGTTTTTGTCTAAACAATGCTTTATTAGTGTTGAGAGCGTTTTATTGGTTCAAAACGATTCCATACAAAAATATCTTCTTCTCGGATAGGATGTTTTTAAAACTTTATGCCCCTCTAACTTTTGAACGGTTATTTGTATAAAAAAAAGACACCAAGAACAAAAAAATCTTAAAATAACTTGTAAAATCCAAAATCGTCGTAAAATATAGGGTGTTACATAAGAATTTTGAAAGTTGACCGACATATTGGAAAATGGCGGCCATTTACAAATATTTTAACTACATATTTTTTAATTTCTCAAAAAACAAGGAAAGGTTCCCCATTTAAAGTATAGTCAGATTTAGTACATTTAGTAGCTGTCAGATTTATAGTTTACAAGATATAAATAAAGGAAAATATAAATAAACTTAACTTCTTATTGCTATATTGTTCTCTCATAAAATGGCCTCTCTCATTGCCACTGGGATAGGGGCCGAGAGGCTAAACCACTCATTGCCATGGGTCTTCACTAGTCTAACTGGCATAAAGTAAAGAAGTTAAGCAAGAAAATTCAATTTAAGATAAAAACTTTTACTGTAGGAAAACTGAATAAATTTTTGTTTAATTTTAACAGTTTAGCCAGCGGTAGTAATAAAAGGGGCTTGAACAGAAGTTATAAAGCTTGAGGAACCATATACCTTGTTAACTGGATGTCAATGGGCAATGTTTAACATGCCAATAAAAGTTTAAACAATATCAGATAATTAATTTTTGAGTTAAATTGTAACAAACATACAAACTTTTTCTGTATGTAATATAGTATAGATAAAATTATCAATTGAATTTGGATCTCTTTGACAAACAGAAATATTTCAGATTCCAAACCACCATTTAAATTTAAACGCAATTTTCTTTAACCTTAAACATTAAGAAGATTTATTCCTTTTAGGTATTTTAGCCTCCGGAATAGGGTGTACGAATAATAATTTAGGTACGTACCTTTTGAAAACGTTAATTCCTATTCCTTTATTTGTGGATGGCCGGTTTTGATCTCTTAATCAGATCATTCTCAAATCTTGCACTATATAAAGGTTCTGTTCAGCTGATCATCGTTCAAATATTTCACACAATTACATAAACACAAAACACTAAAACACAAAAAATTAAAAAAAAGTCAAAGTAACTTCATCATTTACTTTGTGAATCCATAAAGGTCATGTCCTACATTGCCCCCCCCCCCCCCCTTCTCCGTATGTCAACATGTCTGTGTTCACAGAATATTTATTTAAAAGGTTAAAAATGGGGTTTGAATTAAATTTTTGTTTATCATTTAAGACATTATCAGGTATATTTTTTAAAGCTTTGTATATTTTGTACTCTTCAAGAGTGTTCATCTTGCGGTTTTTATGGCAGAAGTGCAAAATATCCATATTTTCGTCAATGCTATTAAACATGTGGTTCTTATCAATAATATTTTGGGTGAAACTCGATTACTGTAGTAGGGCCCTGGCTTTAAGGACATGCTCACAAAATTTTGTCATAAATAAACGTCCTGTCTGTCCAATATAAAAATTATTGCAAATGGAACACTTAAATTTATAAATACCAGTTGAATTGTATTTATTTTGTTATTGGTGGTTTTATGTTTAGTGTCTTTATCAAGTCTATTGTTGGTTTTATAAGAAAACGTATTGCCATTTTGCTTCAGCTCTTTACAGCAGGGTTTGGTTTAAGGTTCCGCCGTATTCTATTTACACATACTTAGGTTTCTCATTATTCGTAGTTCGGTTAATTTTTGGTGTGTTATGTTTCTTAATTAACCTGTCAATTAAATCAGCTGTGTACCTATTGGAAGTTGAAATCTGTTTAATAGTAAGAACTTCTTTAATATAATTTTCTTTAGGTAATGGGAATTTAAGGAGTCTGTGGACCATACTGTTGTACGCCGCCAATTTATGTTGCATTGGATGGTAAGAGAGTATGCATGGATGGTTTGGTCGGTAGTGGTAGGTTTTCTGTAAATGTTGTACTCCAGTATGTTATGAGATTTTAATATTGTTATGTCTAAAAAATTCAATTTGTAGTCTATTTCCAAATCTAAGGTGAATTCCAAATTGCGTGTGATGTTGTTCAAATATTTGCATAACAGTTTGATTTGCCTCTCCGTACCATTCAATAATAATATTGTGTCATCAACGTATCTGTAATAGAATACTATGTTGCTTCTGTATTTATTTAGGTTGGAAAAGATAAATTCGTTTTCTATGTGATTGAGATATACTTCAGATAATAAACCCGATAAGGGAGATCCCATAGCTAGGCCTTCTGTTTGAATTAAGTATTCTCCGTTGAACTCGAAGTAATTTTGTTTGAGAGTTTCTCTTGCAATAACATTAATTCTATGATTGCGTTTTGGCATAGTCCAGAATAGTCTTGCAAATTCTGATTAACTTATGTGAGTGTTTCTTTAATAGTTCTTTACAAATTAACTATGTCAAAGGATGCCAATGTCTGATTCTTATTTACGATAATATCTTTAGTTTTCTCTATGAAATCAATGTTGTTCGTTATGCTGCCGCTATTGTTGACTAATTTAGATTTTAAAATATATTCAAGTTTTATGGCGACTTTGTATGAAGGAGCAGTTGTAAAATTGACCAATTGGCGAATTGGAACATTTTCTTTGTGCATTTTAGGTAAAGCACTTAAGATGGGTGTGAAAGGTTTGATCATTTTCAAAGATCTAATTTCCGATTCGCAAAATTAATTTTTCTGTGGTTTATGAGGAATTTAATGGCTTTTTGGTATATTCATTAGTCGGGTCGTGGTCACTTTTAATGATGTAATTTTTCATGATAAAATTGTTTACTTTGTTATTATAATCAGTGGAATATAACACAATACAGGTGTTTCCCTTGTCAGCTTTAGTTAAGATTGCATCATTGAGGTTTAATTTCTCAATTATATTATTTAAAGAAGATTTTTTGTAAAAATGGTTATTACAATGTGGGTTCCTGTTAATTATTAATCTAGTATCGTTTTGTATGTTTAAGTTAAAAATGGTTTTAATAGCGGATTCTGCAGTAATCATTTCTTGCAACATATGGTTTTTGTGTTTAGGTGAGAGGTTGTAGTTAAAACCTTTGTTTAAAAATTTGGTTTCCTTATTGTCAAAAGTTATCTTAGTGTTGTTGATTAGGCGGGGATAAAAGGCGTTTTCAAAGTGTATATGATTTTTAGAGGTTAGTTTTAATTTTTGGAGAGCGGAAAACTACTTTTGTTGTAATATCCTTTTGTATCTCAAGCCGCTGGTAACACGTTGATCTATGTTGAAAAAGGTGTTGAATTGGAACGGATATTAACAACTTGCCAATTCAAGATGTTTATGTACAATGCTCTGTTGATTCTGTCTTTTTTACTGTATAGGAATGCAATCTATTTCGGCAGATTTTTTTGTTTTTTGTACTACGAATGAATTATTTTTAATATTAACTTTTACATAATAAGTGTTATATTATTTCTTAAAAAACATTTCTTGTTGAAGTCTATGTATACAATCGCATTATGTAGTTTTTCTTTCAAGTGTTTATATTCGTATTCTATTTTCGCTTGACAAGCATTTAATTTATTCATATTTAGGTATTTCAACCGGTCATCCACAAATAAAGGAATAGTATTTGACATTTTCAAAAGGTACATACCAAAATTAAGAAGATTCTTTAGAACTTTATTTCCACTCTTTAAGTTGTAACATTTTAGTACAATGAGAGGGTAATAAGAATAATAATAATTCAGAGGTAAAGAGTCCTGGCTAAGTATCTTACAGAACACTGAAATATGAGATTCAAAGATAGAGCCTAAAAAAGTAAATTATGTAACCTCAAAATTTGTATTTAGACAAAGAAAATTTGAGTAACTTCGAGATATTCAGAATAATAATTAAGTAACAATAAACACCCATATCATAACTAGTTAAAGCTTAATTGAACTAAACTGAAGCTTTTCAATGTTCTTACGATGTAAATTCAATCATGTTTAGTATAAGTAATGTTAGAAATTGATTAAAAAGCATTGTACATAGTTTAAATAAGTAATCAGTGTTAGAAAATTAAAAGAATTTCATAACATAACCAAGAAAGTATTGTTGGTTTTCATGGTAAAAGAAAGGTTAAATCAGCTACGAAAGGTTAAATCAGTTAAATGGTTGATGATAAAAAGCCCCGGATTGATCATGCTTGCTGATAACGTCGACGAAAGTATATTGTGTATATAAAATATAAAA
>JAGFPH010000411.1:265830-286629 GCA_018207615.1 Philaenus spumarius | reverse complement strand
CCCCCAAGCAGGTTCCTACAATTATACTGTTATCGGCAACATACTGTGACTAAACAGTTTAGGTTAGTCCTCTAGTTTTTTTTTTATTCTAATTATATCGAAACTTGAGTGTGCGTGACTGGAAAACTAACCCCCAAGCAGGTTCCTACAATTATACTGTTATCGGCAACATACTGTGACTAAACAGTTTAGGTTAGTCCTCTAGTTTTTTTTTATTCTAATTATATCGAAACTTGAGTGTGCGTGACTGGAAAACTGCCATCGGCCTGGCTCTCCGCTCTGAGTCATCAACCTGGCTCACATGTTCTCGGGATTTTAGAAATATGTGACCGCAAAATGGAAAACTATTTTTGACCCACCCCTCCAGATTTTTGGGTTGACCGGTAAATGGACGATTTTACCCTTGACCGGTAAATGGACGACCGCAAAATGGACACAAACGATAAATAACAGTATAAAGTATCGAATTTTTTCTCAAATAATGATTATTTATTACATATTTAAATATGAACTTCTCTAGTACATTTTTGTGGCTTTATTGTTGTAAACCATATTAGTAATGTTGATTCAACTAAGAAAGTTTACAATGCTAGTACAGCTCAAAGTTGGCCAAATGTAATCAAATTTGGTATCAAAATTATCAGGAAAGTATCATAAAACGAAATATGATATCGTTTTTTCATTTTTACTTAAGACATACTGAATTGCAATTTTATACTAGAGTGTCCTATAGGTTCACTCAGGCTGCATTAATAAGGGTCAGTTTTATGACGGTTGAGACCAACCCTAATTACCCACCCTCCTTGCCTCAACTTAACCTGAGACGGGCTATAAGTGCGGTAATCATACCAAACCAAACGCAGTTGTAAAATGAATCTTAATTGATAGATACAGATGCCGGCGCGTAAACTGACAACTGAGCAAACCTCAGTTAAATACTGACTAAAAACATCCAGTATCCGGTACATCTCTGTTCAAGGATGAGGTAACATCAGAAAACGGTGTGGGAAAATGTTTTTTTCTCCACTTACGTCCTTTCCCCACACCTCCGGCCCATCGCGCGAGAGCGAGGTAAAGTGCCAGGATTCACATCGATATCTGTACCAAACGGGGTTTTTATTTTAATTCTAGAATTTTTTTTAAATAACTATACTTCAAGTAAGTTCGGACGAGAGCTGTACCTTGACTACCCGAGTCAACCCAACGTAATAAACCACACCAGCCGGTTTATTTTCTGTCTTTGAGGGGCTTTCTTAATTTGCCAAAATATCATATGCATTCTAATATTTTGAAATCTACGTAACAAGTAATGAAAATTGAACTTAGTAGTAGAAAATTGCTACTATTGCTTTAAATATTTCTTTTGTGAAAGAAAAAGAAGACAGAACTGAATACATTCCACAATTTCATTAATAATAAACCGATATTCTACGCTCTGCATAAACACTGGCGTGAAAGCTAAACAATATTGTTTTTTTAATACATGTTAACTTTTGACGATTTGGTAAATTCTTGCTTAAGTTGTAACCTAAAAAAATACAAACTACCTCCCACATTTGCTTTTTATATTAATATTAAGGAGTCATACTCCTTGGGTTTTATAAAATGCGTCTGACTTTTGCGCCTATTTTTTTGTGACTGCAAGACCAAGTCAAAGAAAATCTTGCAAGAAAAAAAGAATGACAATGAAGAAAGAGAACAATACATACTGCGTTTCCAACAGGTTATTAAAATCAATTGAAGTTTTGCCGCGCACTCCTAGTTAAAACCTATTTCCCTCGCTTTGCTCCCGCATTAAATGCTTTGTTTGTAATTACTACCATAACGACGCTTTTGTTTAGTATGTACCATTTTTAGATTTGAAAAAAAAAATGAAGGTAATTAGCTGCGTTTCAAATTTACATGTGAAGATTACTCCTTCAGTTGTGAAAATTGAGAATAAATTAATATTTTTATTACTGTATTTTACTTTGTCACTATACTGTAGTATAGAGAAAGTAAAGTGATCGCAAAAAAAATCGATGTTGAGATTTTTGTGGAAATATCCGTTTTGGGACCCCCTGAGTCCAAAAAAGTGGTTTTTACAAAATGTCTGTCTGTATGTCTGTATGTATGTCTGTATGTCTGTATGTATGTCTGTATGTATGTCTGTATGTATACAAAGCTAGAGAGAAAACTATTCGATCGATTTCAACCAAATTTGCACCAGACATGTCCAGTACGCCTGTATAGATGCACGAAAAAGGTTTTTGAAAAATTTTGAAAAACAACCCCCTTTTTTGCCAAAAAACCCAAAAAAATCAGTTATTATTTTTTTATAAAAAAACGGCTCTAACGATTTTGATAAAATTTGGCTTATTTGTAGCCTTTAATGTGCCCTACCATATACAAAAACCCGCATCTTTCTAAAAATTCTCGTTTAGCTAATAATAATAATAATAACAACTGATTTTTGGGGGTTTTTGGCCATAAAGGGGGTTGTTTTTCAAAAAATTTCAAAACCTTTTTACGTGCATCTATAAAGACCTAATTGACGTGTTTGGTGCAAATTTGTTCGAAATCGATCGAATAGTTTTCTCTCTAGATAATAATAATAATAATATTTATTAGTTAATCTCCAACTTTAATAAAAGTATACAAAGCTAGAGAGAAAACTATTCGATCGATTTCAACCAAATTTGCACCAGACATGTCCAGTAGGCCTGTATAGATGCACGAAAAAAGGTTTTGACAATTTTTGAAAAACAACCCCCTTTTTGGCCAAAAAAACCCCCAAAAAATCAGTTATTATTTTTTTATAAAAAAACGGCTCTAACGATTTTGTTAAAATTTTGCTTATTTGTAGCCTTTAATGTGCCTTACCATATACAAAAACCCGCATCTTTCTAAAAATTCTCGTTTAGCTAATAATAATAATAATAACTGATTTTTGGGGGTTTTTTGGCCATAAAGCGGGTTGTTTAAAAAAAAAATTCAAAATCATTTTACGTGCATCTATAAAGACCTAACTGACGAGTTTGGTGCAAATTTTTTCGAAATCGATCGAATAGTTTTCTCTCTAGATAATAATAATAATATTTATTAGTTAATCTCCAACTTTAATAAAAAACTCTCCTACCCCACCCTACAAGTCACAGTGAATCTGTTTAGTAATTTAAATGTGTTTGTGAGAAAGTATGTGCCAGTTCCTGGTACCGTTTATTGCTTCTATTATCTTTTCTAGATTGAATTAAATTTAACTCTATGTTTTCATTACGGAGTTTTATTTGTTTTAGTTTTGCTACCTACAAAAATTATTTATAATCAAATCAGGTTACACTCAAAGTTGCAGGGATGGATGCATAATTAATGGCAACCTAATTTTTAAGAGGACGGTCAACTGGCAATATCCATTCCAGAAAATCATTGTAGAAAGGTTTTAGGCTACACGCCTAATCTTCGTAGCCCTACGTAAAAAAATACTGCCCACGCCTACATAAAGTGTACAATTAAATGTTATTATGTATATTCGGTACATTTAATAAGAAGTAATTTCGTAAAAATTTAATAAAAAGAAACAAATTAAAAAAATTTTATTTGCCGTTTTATAAAAAAAAATGTGTTAATTTGTATGATTTAAAAAATAAACAATATGCCTGTTTTAGCTACTGTAAATTAAAACAATTCTTACTCACACATACACATAATATACATATTTAAAAAAATCGAAAACCAAAACCTACTAATTTATTAAATTAAGACCAAGACTGACTACTATACAAGATTTGGTCTTGCATTTGTTCATCAATAAGGCTTTTCATGTCTTCAGTTTGTTTATTACAAATTGCAACTTGTTGGAACAACCCTTAGCAATGAAGTGTGTAGTATGTTGCGGAAGACAGTTTTGCCCGCGGTTTGTGGTAGTTAAATGGAAACCATTGTTGTTATCTTGAAAGTTAGATAGTCGTTTGGCAAAATAGTTGCCGGCTGTCCCTTGAGCTCGAGGCCTATTCTGTCTCCCCCCCTTGTGTTGGTTAAAAATATGTGTGCTCTCTGATAAGCACCAACTGCCGAAAGAATAAACAGTCTGCGGGCAGATTGTCTCACACGTGAGCCAAATCTAAACTTTTCTTCTGTCTCGTGTGTTCTCTATTTCTTTTCTTTAACTTGTTTCATACTTTTATTTTATTTCCTTTCTATTCATTTTTTCTTCTCACCTTAACTTTCTTTGAACTTTTTTTTTGTTTGTATTTTCTTTTTTCGTATTTGATTTTGATTGCCTTTTTTCTTTCTCGCCTTTTCTTTTATTTCTTTTAACTTTTCTTCTTTGTCGCCTTAACTTTTCTCTCATTACCACTCTTTTAATGTTTCTTCTTTCACGGTTTATCCTTTCTCGTATTTCCTTTCTTGTAACTTTTCTTCTTTTACGTCTTTTCATTTCAGTTTTTTTTTCTTACTTTTGTTTTCTCACTTTTCTTGCCGTTTATTTTCTGCTAGCTAATGCCCCTTGATTCCTTGCGATCTTTTATCTCATTTTATTTTCATTTTCTACTCTACATTTTTCCTCCAAAGCATAATGCCTCTTTTGAAGCCGGATGAAGACCGTGGATGTATGTGTAGTTGAACAGCAGTTTCCACAATGATTGCTTATTTCCTTTCTTTTTTTTTCTTTTTCAGCCTCTTTTTCACGTATTTCTTATCTTAAGTATTTTGTCTTCAATTATTGCCTTTTCTCTGTTTTTATTTTCTTTATTTAATTTTCTTTTATCTATCCCCATTCTTTTAATAAATTTTCTGTTCATTTGAATTTTTTCTTTTCTTTATTGTCTTTTATTCTTTATTTCCCCATCTTTATATTCTTTCTTGTACTTCCTCTATTTTATCATTAAATGTAAAATAGTTAACATCGTTAAAAATAAAGAATAAACAATAGCTTTAGTTGATTTCTAAACCCCTATAATGAATATTTTCAAGACCTCGAATGGCAATTATCGTGAAAGTCGTAGACCTAGTCTCTACCCATTATAATTAAATGTGAATGTATATTGAATGGACGCTACTTCCTACAGATGAGAAAGTATTCGGGGTTTATTTTCTTAGGCAATAGTTAAGAAATGTTTAAATGCAAAACGTTTTTCAAGGTTACAGTTGCCATTCCCACATAACAAAGTAACTCTACAAAACATTAACTTACAAAATAAGTACATCATTTACTTCCAAGTTGTTTGCTGACGAAGTAGTAGCTGGCAATGGGTTTGCTTTGTGCTCGTGGAAAAGTACTGTAGCCTGCAATTTAACCTGAACATGCATTTTGTATGCAAGTCTGTCCAAGTACTTCTTTATTTATTTTCTCAAAAGGTAAAAGTTGTTTGAGCTTACATTTTCTGTGTACAATGCCATATGAATAAATGTTTGTAAATTCGGAACAAACGTTAAAGAATTTGTACGGTTGCCAATTTATTACAGAATTAGTGAATGTCGAAGCTATACAACACCTTTAACTTACTATAGTGAAAGTGTGGAGTTTCTATTTATCTGTGCATTCAGTTCTCGCTATCTTAAATGTACTTATGGCGTGTACATACTATTATAAGAAAGTTGTATTTCATTATAATACAGTCTGACAAACAAAACTGTGTTAAAAATTTTCCCGCCAAGTTTTTAATAAAAACGTCTTCCACAATTTCGTATATTGTTTCTTTATTTCAATTGTTATAGAGTAATACTAATGTGGAGTTGAGAAATCCCAGAATTGCCATGTGTAGTTAATATACTGGCAGCGGGATTTGGCGAAGGGGGACGCTGGAAGCGTGGAAACCAAACAAAAACACGTTTCAAAACGATTAAGTTTCATGGAATCTTGAAAACAATTGTCACGGCTACAATGTGATACCGTGTACATGAATTTTCCTTCGTCTTTTCCGCAAACAAGCCGCATGACTGTTCAGTTTATGTTTCAACGTATGATATGTGGTTATACATACTCATCTATAATATTTGGGCTTCGTTTATCATGCCGCGTTTAGTGCGTCAATTCAGTGATTTAAGATTTACATGATTTCATCGACTTATCGTCGAGGAAGAAAAGGGGTTTCTCCGTAAAGTAGGACAGTATAGCGGTGCTTCATATATAAATTGTTTAGATTTAAAACTATCTAACCATTCGACAGTTAAAAAAGGCAATTCATTATTGTAACTGTGGCAAACTGCAATCTTCGAATGCCTCTCGCAAAGTCCGGCTGCTTCATGTATACTGAACGTAACACTAGTGATTTTACACGGGTTCATAGTTTGACATAAAGGCATAATTTTATAGCCGTCGTACAGCTGGTCTAAAGTAGATGACAAATCAAAATCTTTCGGAACGGCTATCAAGTAGTACGGAACCCTAGGCGCGTGCGTTTAACCTCATTTCTTCCGTTTATTTCGGTACAGCGTTATTAAAAAGAAAGATCAGATTTAAAACTTGTATTGCAAATAAACTTTAAGAAAGTGATATTTTCTTATATATATATAAGAGAAAGTTCCAAGTTGTATTCTCATAGATATGTGTTTTTCTACGAAGAAAAGATCAAAACTGGTAGTCCATTTCTTGCTAATAACTGACTGCAAACACTACTACTCACGTCTTCAAACATAATGTGTCACATTTTTTAATCTTAGTTTGATGGAGTCCGAAAAATAAATATCGCAAGGGTAAGAGAGGGTCACAGGAAATGGCACGGTCTGGTTGTACGCCTCTGCTAAATCCATCTTGGAATAGTGGTATTAAAAATCGACGTACCTACATCAAGATGATAGTGAATCTTGCAAGAAATCCTCGTGATGTTGAGGAAACAACCAGTGTTTTAGGATGTCCAAGCAGACAATACTCGTCATACTTCACTCTGCAAAAAAAAGGAATGTCCGTAGACTTCATTGCCGTCTCTTTCATGTTCGAAGATAACACCAGAATTTGGTACGGCTCTAGCCGCATACATTTTAAACTTAAACAACTCATGAACGATTTTCCTTTCAAAGCAGCAAAGTTTATTTTCTTATCAGCACTAAAACCGGATCTATAAATTCTCGGCCACCCTGCAATAAATATTGAAGACTCCTTTGTACATTTCAAAACAACTCAAGTAAATGATAACAAAGACATACAATTAAGAAAATCTTGGCAATTGTGTACATACAGCGATGTCAAATTAAAAAAAAAAATAATTATTTTATGTAAACTAAATTAATGTACTGTAGTGTAAGAGAGTGTTCCACTTCTTCACGTCTCAGTTAATTAAGTACAAATTGTTTGCGTAATTAGGCGTCAATAATTAGTTGCATCGCTTTCATTTCTACTTTACATCTTCTGCTCTGATTACAAGATTTGCATCAAACTATTAATCAAACCTTTTAGTTTGGAGACCATGTATATACAAAGAGTGTAGAACAACACGATTTCTATTAGTACAAATAAATGTTGTTGTAGTCTGCATGCTCTCGTTCACAGAACAATAAATTGGAGATACAAGGGTACTGTATCGCCAGCTATTTTAATAAAATCAACACTATACACACTATACATGTACTATGCAAGAAAAAAAGATATTTTAGTAGATCGACACCAGCGAAACTAGGTGCTGGCTTTCTAATTTACAATATTACCGCTCACCAACCTCATGAATGGAAAATATATTCATAACTATTCCCACGATTTTGATCACATGTTTTCCTGTAAAGATTATAATTGAGTACTGGGAACACTGGGGTTTTAACAATTTTAGCTGCTCTTCTTTCGAAAATGTAACAACATTTTCTGAAGTATCTTGACAACTACATTTCAGAAAATATAAAATATTAATTATTTTTTTAAATAAATCTGTTTTAAATGATATCAATCACACGACAGTAAAATAAAATATTTATTTTTAGAGACGAAACTCTGCCCTTTCAAAAAAACAAATACAGTACATGCTTTTTAACTGTGGCAAATTTAATCGACTGTAACAGACAAAAAAACAGGGTGATCGTATACGGGTTCCGTTTTTACTTTTTAGTTACCTCAAAAGTAGCATATTGCTATTGCGCTATTTATTGTTATGAATGTGCACCTCTAACACTACTGTGATTTTCACTGCAGTAACTTATTTTAGGAAATAGAAGAGGTGAATTATTTGTTTAGCAACTTTTCCATTATAATAGAAATATTTTTTAAATGCTTAAAGAGAGTACTTCTAAACGACACTAGTACACGACAGAATAAAACAAATTTAGAATTTTGATTTAAAAAATTCGTATAAAACATTTTTTGTCAGGTTCATTTTATTGAAAATTCATTGTGACAGACATACAAAAAGTTATGATCCTAAAAGAGTTCCGTTATTCCTTTTAAGATATGAAATTCCGTGTTTTAATGCTAAACCGTTAAAGATACGGCAAAACAATATTCGAAGGAAAGTAATGATGGTAATTAAAAGATAAATAGAAACTTTTGCAACGCTATTGGCTTTATTTGTGTGTTATTGAACTGCACCGATGGTCGTCGGAGTTTATGGGCTATTCCCAGCTTCGAGGTAGAATTGCGACGGTGGTTTTTGTTACAGTTGTGTGGATTATGGGATTTTATATTATAAACCTATATATAATTGTAACACCATGGAAGGCGCCCATTGCATCTTCATTTTATTATGTACTTGACTTGTAAATACATTACCGGTATTTGTAAATTATAATATTACTAAATTAAGCACTTAAATAAATAAAAGACATAAAAACGTTTGACTTTATTACTTTACGGAGTAGAAAGTATTAAAGATAAAAAATTGTTCCTTTCCGGGATTGTTACCTATATTGTTCTCAATATAAAAAATATTAGTTTATTTATGAAATGTTAATTTTTTTTACTAATAGCTTTTGTTAAAATAATAGGCGTACACAATCTTGTTTATGTTTCTATACACAGTTTTTGTATAGCCTAATTTTACTTTTCATCGTGAGCTCTGCGGCTCGAACAAAAGAAAAAAGGAAACAAACAAATGCCTAATGTTCTGACTAAATTTTACTTTTAATTGACAGTATATCTTTCT
Source organism: Philaenus spumarius (assembly GCA_018207615.1). Classification (NCBI taxonomy): domain Eukaryota; kingdom Metazoa; phylum Arthropoda; class Insecta; order Hemiptera; family Aphrophoridae; genus Philaenus; species Philaenus spumarius. The sequence goes on along the minus strand of JAGFPH010000411.1, from coordinate 277,585 downwards.
TTACAACACATTTGTTACACGAATGAGCGCAAATTTATACCAAACAAAACATCATCGAGCAAAAGTGAGTTCTAACTTAATTTGTAACTATTAATTTGATTCTAAAAAATTTTAAAACTACTTTTTTCTCTTTAATACTACTGTAAAACATTTTTCGGACTGTGCTTAGCCCTTTTGAACATCGGAGCAAATTGACCTGTCGTAAGTCCGTATTATTTACAAATTAGAATTTCTTCAACGTGCCCGCGACTGTACCCGTGTTTAGGCCAAGCAATATTTTGAAACGGCTGTGGTCGATATCAAATTTAACCAGTATTTAAAAGTGTCAAATTAGAAAAATGTCAGATAGTTTGCGTAATCAGTTGAAGATCAGTATACATTCCATTACTCTCGTTATTTGACCAGTAGATTTGTAAATCAGCCAATAGGGAGCATAAGTGAAAGTAAAAGGAGTGAAAGTGACCCAAGATCCGGGTAAAATGGTTTCCCTTTCTGTAATAACTCGGATGCTTATCTGCTGCATTTCTGGTGATTTAGGCCTATTCAAGGTGACTACATTTCCTCTGTCTAAATTCAGTAAGTTTTGGCGAACAAAACACTTTTATAAAATATGAATGTCATTAAAACTGCACCGGGCTTTTCATATGTATTTTTTACTTTTGATTCTCAGACTTGGCGTGTATAAACAATTACTAAAACTTTACCAAATTGAATCTTTAAAAATGAAATAATTGACGGGTACATTAATGGCCTATTGATAGACGGATAATCATTTCTCCAAACCTATGATATACACAGATGTCATGTTAATTGTATCAATCGTGTTATGTATTGAAAAAGGTTCAAGTTCTTTCCATCACAAGAACCTTCAGAGGCGGCTGGCAGTGTTTCGAAACGAGCGCTTTCAAAAGATACCCACTGGAATAATGATAATGATAGGCCCACTTACATAATTGCCTAGGTTTATGTACCGTTAGTTTTAGTCACTTGAGAACGGGAATTAATTTGTAATCCCGAAACGTCGTGTTTGATTATTTAACACACAAATGATGGCAAATGTCCGAATAATAATTTAAAAAATAATGATAAGCTCAAATTTTGTGGCCTCGTTTGATAACAAGATTTAACAAATAATTTTGTATTGTTGACTCTAAGGTGTAGTCTAAGGTATTGTTGTAAGGTGTAGACAAGCTTGTTCTATGACTTACCAAATTTCTCGTTGGTTGCTTAAAAAATGGCCTAGTTAATCTACACACAGACAGACAGGAAAGACTCATCAACAAAAGTTGGTTTTGGTTCGGAACTTGAAAAATCAGACCTTACATTAGTTTTACATGTTTTTCATAAACATACATTGCTAGTAGTCTATTGATATGAGCTACAAAGATTAAAACAAAAATTTTAATAAAACGATCATCTCAATATTACGTTATTATTAGATGGTCCCGCTGAAAAGTGTTGAGGATCTTTTCGAAGTTGTAAACATAACCTATAAATTCTGCTTTTATAACTGGGCATTACTATCCTTACTTTATCCATATCCTTTATACTTATACTATCAACACCTATACATAACCTTAAAGTGTTTCACATGGTACATTTTTGGTCGCAATAAACTGTTATGTGATTGAACTAAGGTTTATTTTTGACAGATGTTAGTTTTTTTCTTGATAAAGTAACATGTGATAGCTTACATGTTATTCAAATGGGGAAATGTAGATGAAATACGTATTGGTTTTGAATAAACTACTTAATAAATAAAACAAAAATATATTTAAGCACCTTTTTGCAATAACGAGTTCCTTCCTGGCAAATTTGACGCCATTTAGAGTTTTAAACTTCTTCAGAACTGTACAGAGAACAGAAGAAATGCAAATATTTAACAATAAACAAATAAAACCTGCGAAAACTTCAAATAAAATCATCAATATTTTTGAAATTATAGACTTTAAATAAATTTTTCGGGATACCAAGACGTAAGCCCAAGATTTGGAATTGCCCCAGAAAATTCGTGATCGTTACTGACATCTGTCGGGAGTAAAGACTTCAGTCGATAAGGCAACGACGACATACGCTAACGATCCGCAGATTGGGCAATGGCTGATCGTGGGAATTCCCTAGTTTTACGAGTACAACATCAATAGGACCAAAGCGTAGGCAATAATAAATTTGCAAGACCAATTAATCAAGTTGGACGCTGTTTTATGGTTGCCCTTTATTTGACAGTTATACCATTAGATTGGAAATTAAAGGGGCTACAAAAATGTACTCTTGACGTTTTTCGTACAAATTTACGGTTTTTGAGTTATTCTCATTTAAAATGTTTTAATTCCCGCCATTTTGAAATGGATTATTGTAAAAATTTGAGTATTTAAAAAAAATCAAACTAGGTCTTTAAATTAATGAGTAGGCCTAACGAGTAAAATTTCAACTCAATCGGTTAAGCCGGTCTAGAAATAACAATAATAGTACTACCGGAAAACAAAATGGCGGATAGGTGGTAAAGATGCAATCCGGATGTTTTTTTTATTATTTTGACCCATATGACCACCTCCTGAATTATCTCCGTGCATTGCAGAATCATCATAAGACTTTGAACTTAATACATTAGTAAAGGTTTCATCAAAATCAGATAGTCGTTATTTTAGTTAAATCGTGTACAGTTCTCTTTACATCTTTATAGTTCAGTAAATTAGATGGATTATCAATAACGTTTGACGTTATACATACGTTTGAATTCTTGCTGTCATAACATAAGCCCAAATTCTCCACGGAGCAGAGTTGACAGTCGTGCGGCAAAGTGAAATGGATTACAAAGGCGCCAAGAATCTCTAAGTTGATGTTTGAAGCCGAGTTTGTGAATGAATGCCTTTGTAGCATTGTTTTGTAAACACGCTGTATAAAATCTCCGTGACAAAATTTGTGTTTCGCTACATCGGTCAGCTGTTGTGACATCCTTTGATCTAAAATGACAACCTTGAACAATATATCCTACATTCTGAAGTTATATATTTAGATGGACAACTCGCTAATCCTTCTAGATCTAATGTTAGACGTTGCACTTTTATTATTGATTGAGTTTTGGTTGTAACGTTAACCCGTAAAACCTCATAGCCAGATGAAACTATTAATTGTGTGTTAGATGTGTAAGAGTCTGCGTTGGATCTATTATCGGAACTGAGAAATAATGAGCGCTATCAGACCACATGTGTAGTACCTATAACGAGAAACGAATCAGTTTAGATTCTTTGTTTGTTTCCTTTAGACTGCTTCTTTTAAAATACCCCAAACTTACGCATCAGGTGGTGTTAGAGCAGGGGAGTTGGAGGGATATGAAACGTCCGCTGCGTCGGTTTGTTGAATCAATTGAAGTGATTTTTTCGGTGTATGGCTAGTATTCCCTCCTGTTGAAACCTCTGATTGGCAGAAACTTTCAAGTCCCTAACAAAATGTGATGCCTTGTTCCCTATTTCGTACTTGATTTAGTCACAGAATTCTTTTGGCCATCCTCAATGAAAAAGAATCCAGGATGTCAATTTCAGGTACCGCACACTAGAGAGTTTTCACTGCGAATAATGATGCCTGGTCGAGTAAAACAAAGACACTGAGTTGTTGGGTTATTAATCAATTTAGGTAAATGTGGATTCTGTCAGAAAACCACACATTAGATACAAATTCTGGACAATCATAAACCATTCCTAATAGGGTAGCACAATAATTATCTTATCTGCAATTTTGTAAGCGTGTATCTACTTATATTTTGTAAGGAAACCATCGATAGCTACAGAGTGATTTAGAACTATGCGGTAATCTCTCGGAAGCTCATTCTGTTTCTAAAAATAAGAAAAAAGTTCATATAAACATAGGCCCGAAAACGCTTCGTTTTCCAGATATCCGCCATTTTATTTTTTGTACAAAATAATTCATATCTAGAGAAATGTTTGACTGATTGAGTTCAAACTTGGCATGCAGTTTAACCTAGCAACGATACATCTTAAGAAAAATAAGCGATTCAATTCAATCATGCGTTTCAAAATTGTGGCTTTTTGAAAATTTCAAACCTAGATTACTCAAAAACCGTACGTTTTAACAAAAAATGTCAAGGCACCTTTTTGGTAGCCCTTTTGATTCCCTATCGGGTGGTCTCACAGTCAAAACAATAGGATTAAGGGTAATAGTTCAGTTATGTGTAATAATTGGTTTGTTCAACCCGGCATCCTATACCAACACAGTAAACACAACAATATTGCATGTACATATGCGGTTATCTTTAACTTAGCTATTATCCTTCATCTGCTATGACAACAATAGCCAAAGTGATACAAGCTATACACAATGGATATGCTCATAGGCCATAAGCTCAGTTTTATTCTCAAAACTAAACTTTACCAAACATTGGTATAGTCTGTCCGCTCGGCCGTGATACCTGACTTCTCGGAACTCAATCCCCTCCCTACCCGCTCGCCGGGCCTGCCGGTGGCAAACTAGTGGAGGGGGCGTTGAGTTCCGAGAAGTCAGGTATCACGGCCGAGCGGACAGACTATAGTTATATACCGTTTCAAACAATGTCAAGTTTGGGTGTTTTTTCACAGGTGTCCAATATAAAAATATAGAATTTCGTGAAATTGAAAAAGCCCATATCTAAAAGTGTCAAATGTCAATGTCGGTCGATTGAAATGTTAAATCAAAGGTTCTCCAAGTTGAACATTGTTTATATTAAACACATGTACAACCATTTCAAAATGGCGGCCGAAATTATGATTTTAAGATTTTGATGCACCATTTTTACTAAAAAAGAACATGATGGAGAAAATAAATAAATGTACATTATTTGTTACATTCTTGATAAGTAAACTCTTATTCTTTGATATAAATCAAAGACATGAAGGTTTTAAGCAAATAATACTATAGACATAGGCTAACGTAATCCTTTTTTGGTTTAAAAAAAATGAAGTTCCAAATGTTAAACAGTTTGAGCGGAATTAATACAACTGCTTACAAACAGTTCACCCCTATACCAACATATCTCGAAAACAGCCCTTCGATATACCTACATTTAACTTTAAAGTAAGGTAGCTTCTTACTAGGTTTATACATTGTTGAAAATGGTATGAAACTACAAATCTTATAATAAACTAATTCTGTTGGTTAATTCCATTAAAAGTGATTAATTGCAAAATTTATTGAAAAGTAATTTTGATTTTATGTGTAATTCTTTGGTACTTAAATGAACAACTATTGCATGAATAATTGGAGTCGGCTCCGATGTAATGTTCAAGTTCTTAGTAATACGATTTTTTGCGCTATTGCAGAAAGTGTTTATACTGTAATTCAATAAAATTGTAACAACACAAATTGCCTTGCATATTATTAGTGCACTTAAAACTTATGTAATGTTACATCTTCTGCGCATAAAAAATGGCAAAATTTAATTTAGCATATTTTTCAAACTCCCATTTTGTTTATTTCTAGTTATTAAGACTTTTATACATTAACCTTAGATTCTTATCGTATGGCAAACATCCAAGTTAATAATAAAATTCAGTGAATTATTAGTAAAGTCATAATGCCAACATTAAAAGGTCCAGAGTTTTAATAAAAAATGACTTTAAATAAAATCTTGAACTAGCAAGCAATCTTTATTATTTTTAATTTATAAAGTAGACTAATAAACTTACTTTTTTAATGTTTGCCACACATGACGCGGGGGGACGCGATTGTTGTAAATAAATAACTGGTATTTATATTTTACTTTTAAATATAGAACTGTGTTGGAGTGACGCGTTAAACTTGTGGGGAGTAGCGTGACGTAATAAGTTATTCTACTCGCTATCGTTGGAATTTACGAAAACGGTTGCGCGGTTCAGAGCCTAGTTGGTGGTGAATTGATTGTTTTCAGGGAGGGGCGCTGCGTAGGCTGATCAAATAGCTTGGCTACCGTTGAAACCTAACATAATTGCGCCTGGTTGATAAGTTGTGAACTGACTTGTTGATAGGAGAGTTGGCGCGGTGTAATCACTTAAGGGTCTGCTGTAGTGGCGGCCATCTTGGATTTTTATCCCATAAGAACAATGTTAAATTTCAAACCATTTATTTCGTTTACTTTTTATCATAAAATTGTTTGCAAGGTCTCATTTTAAGCACAGTCACAATACGCATCCGTCTTGCAATTTACATTTTTTTAAATGCTTTTGATTTGTTATGTAATTGACATTTTGTAAGTACAAAGTTTGAATATTTTTCCTAACACAATAAAAAATTAATAATGAAAAATAATTTGCAAGCCGGATCTGAAATTTTATAAAGAATATTCAGTTTTTTTTTCAACACTCAATTACAAAAGATAGATTTATAAAATGGTTTGAAATGAGGCAATGTCAAAGCGTTCAGCTGCAAGAAATTGCACTGTTTGGATAGGGATACAGTGAGAAGCGGTTGCGTTTCCGGTTGCTTTTTCGTTTACTTTAGCAGACCCTTAAGGGTCTGCTCCAGTAAACGAGAAATCCACCGGAACGCAAACGCCTCTCACTATATCCCTATCTAAACAGTGCAATTTCTTGCGCTGACATTGCCTCATTTCATACCATTTTATAAGTCTATCTTTTGTAATTGAGTGTTGAAAAAAAACTGAATATTCTTTATAAAATTTCGGATCCTTCTTGCAAATTATTTTTCGTTATTAATTTCTTATTGTGTTAGGAAAAAAATTCAAACTTTGTACTTACAAAATGTTAGTTACTTGACAAATGAAAGAAATTTAAAAAAATGTAAATTGCAAGAAGGATGCGTATTGTGACTGTGCTTAAAATGAGACCTTGCAAACAATTTTATGATAAAAAGTAAACGAAATAAATGGTATGAAATTTAACATTGCTCTTATGGGATAAAAATCCATTTTATTTTTACTGGAGCAGACCCTTAACGCGTCTCATCGATGCAGTCTTCTAAGTCTAAGAGATTGATTAAAACTACAATGTTCGGAAAATACCAACAGGAATAGAATTTTTCCGAAATCGAATGCTCATTAGCATTATCTAAATAACTGGTTGTAATAGTGATATCTTAACATCATGAGGAAATTTATTAATTAGTCATGTTCTAGTATTTCACTCGGACTGGAATGTGATCACTACAACGCGAGCGTAAAACACGTCAGAAAGTTGTTTATTTCCTTATAGGTTGTTCTGCAAGCAAAGAAAACTAATATACATTATGTCCACAAAAATAATTAAGCAACCATGTGGCATGAGTCACCAGAATGAGAAGTAAACATCAAGAATAATTGAGGTCCGGTATATTGCGTCACTGTGTGCAGATGCTGCGTCACCAACAAACAAGAGCCAGGTGTTTATATCTGTAGAAGAATGAGACAGACCAGTTTCAGTTTCATGAACCTACTACACTTCTCAATTTTTACATTTCAGAAGCCTGTTTCATAAACCTAGTAACATTCAAAGCGTATAAGTCGATGTGTTTACAGTGGAGAGGGGATCAATCACCGAAGTAATTTTATATAAAATCTTACCAAGGCAGGATAGCATTTTAGTTCCATTTAAAAGATATGATGTTATAGTTAACGTATTTGTGGAAGAAAGTATCACCACGAAAGGAAACGTTACCGCACGAGCGCAGCGAAAGCGGTAATTTTCTTAAGGGCGACTAAGATACTTTCTTCCCGTAAGACGCACAACATTTTGTCAGTTTTAGTAAATAATTTGTATTTGACTATGGAAGAAACTTTATTAAAACATGGACATTTTCATATTTACTAAAACAATAATTGAGGTTATGCCAAGAATAGAGATATCCATCGTTGTTTCAGCAGCTGTTTTACTAACATTCCAGGATCTGAAGGGGGTTGAGCATGCAATTTTATTTCTGATTATTGCTATAGACACTATAATGATCATGAAAAGCCATGTCGTCGCCCCTCCCCCCCAGCGTGGTCGACATCGCCAGAGGGAGGGGGGAATATGGTGGGGCGCCGTTTATTAAAACGTTTATAATTTGAGAACCGTTCAAGGATAAAACATTGAAAAAAGCGACAATATATTCCATAAAATATGAGCTTTAAAAAAGGTTATTACGTTTATAGTTGCATAGTTGTTGGTTTATGAGTAAAGAGCATTTTTATTGGTAAATGAACAAAAATTGTGATTCAAATAAGCAAAACAAATAGTTTTGTATTAAGAAAATCACCAAAGAGGTCAAATATAGACATTAAAGTTATTAAAAGTGTTTCAATAAATTTAAGAAAGCATGTTGAACAGTTAATGCTACTGTATAAAACCTAACAATTTTTCAAAATTTAGAAAATTTGCTTGAAATTTGAATGACTGTAACTCGAAAAGTATTATCTTCAGGAAGATGATTTTCGTTTTAAATTGTGGTACATTTATTGTCCTTTAAAAAAGGACTGAATGAATTTTTTTGTTAAACCAGTCCTTCATACTAAAAATTAGAAAAACCTAGAACAAGGTTCTAGTACAAAACTATTTGTTTTGCTTATTTGAATCACCATTTTTGTTCATTTACCAATAAAAATGATCTTTACTCATAAACCAACAACTATGCGACTATAACCTTTTTTAATGCTCATATTTTATGGAGTATATTGTCGCTTTTTCAATGTCCTATCTTAAACGGTTCTCAAGTTATAAGCGTTTTAATAAACGGCGCCCCCACCATACCCCCCTTCCCCTGGCGATGTCGACTACGCTGGGGGGCGACGACATGGCTTTTCATGATCACTATTGATGAGGCAAAAATTACCTCTAAATTGCTAGTAGCTGGAGGAAAAAATAAAATGTAATTTTCCAGAACTTTGATTGTCCATTACTTTAAAACTAAGCAAAATACTTAGCTCTAGTTTGAAACATGACCTACCTTTACATTTAAAATTGTTACCCCCTTACCCCCTCCCATCATAGAGGGACAGATATGTCAACAAATTTATCCTGTTATGCAACACAAGATATATACAAAGTTTTGTTAACTTATTTTCAGTAACAAAAGTAATGAAGGGGGTTATGCACATTGAAGGGGGTTAGAAGAGACTTTATGAACACTCTGTTTAATAAAATCGTGTCTGCCTGTTTGCGACAGCATCAACTGAGAACGACTGAGCTGAGGTTTGAGCCTTTTCCCTGAAGTTTTCTGTAAGTTTATTTTTTAACTAGTAATATATTTCTGGAGTTTAATATTTGAAATATATGCAGGCTAGCATTTTTATAATGTTAAATTTCAACCTACCTGGTATCTTTTTCCGAGCCTAAAAAATTTGACAGACATTTCGAGTAATTCTGTAAAGGTTCGTATTTCCCCCTAAAATCGGCAAGCGTATAACTAGTTTGTATACATGAACGCACAATGTACCTAGAGACATTCCGTTACAATTTCACGTCGGCGACTTGCAGTTGAAGTCTAGATCATGACGGAAAGTTTTAGGCATAAACTGCTTGCATCCAAGGCACATGATTAGCGGTTACAACTTCTGGTAATGAACATAACTTACTTCCAGGAGCTAGTAGCATGCTATCTCAGTGTGATAGCAAGAGGTGCAGCTGGCTTTCGTGGACTGCTTATAGATATTTTACTCTCTACTCTCCAGCTGTAGTCTTTTCTTAATTAGAGGTTATCTATCCTCATTGCTTCGGCCTAAGTAAATTAATCACCCCCTAATAGCTTTTAAACATCTGCCTGATAAACCTTGTACTATTCATTATTTATAGTTATTGGGGTAAGTCTACATGAGTCAGTAATAGATTTTGTTCGGTCAACGTCCTCTGGTGTTGTTAGTAGTCTATTATTGAGCGTTTTGTTTTGTAGCAATTTCCCCAAAATAGTCTTGTAAACTCATTTGTTAAACTATTTTGAATATAATTGTACATCCATGCAATTTGCAGAATTAATTGTGTATTTATTATAATAGTCAGATAATATGATATGAGTAAGCACTACAACCAATGAATTCTTAAAAGTTAAGAAGCGCAGGTCCTATGTACTAAATTCTGATAGATTTTTCTAACTTGAAGTTGTAGTACAGCAATGAACCGCGAGGAAGCGCTGGCAAAACATTTTACTCGCGGTCAGTAGTAATACATGTCGCACTCTCTCGCTCTTGACCGCGTACAAAATGGTTTGCCAGCGCTACGTCGCGGTTCATTGCTGTACTACAACTTCAAGTTAGAAACATCTATTAGAATTGAGTCCATAAGACCTGCGCTTCTTAACATTTAAGTATTCATTGCTACAACTAATCCTCGAAGCTCAGCCACATTTACATTCAGCAGAATCTGTCATATCTTTGAAATGTAATAGTCTTATTCCGGCTCAACTTATTCTGCTTTTTCTATTGTTAACAGAATTAAAACTGAGAAGTGTTAGTTTGAAACGTGCGCCAAAGTTTCGTTCCGCCAACCTTCCCGTATGTTTTACCAATAACACCAAAGCATCATCATGTAATAATATACTTGATATTCTGAACTAACCAATAACAATAACCGTGGCGGGAAGAAATTATAAATTGGCCATGTGAAACAGTGAAAGGAGGCGACTGCTCCCAACACACCAGCTGCGCAAGTAGAACAGCATGACTAAATGTAGGAAAATTGGAAATTTATATTTTGTGTAGGATAGTTTTTTTTTTCTTTTTGGTGCCAGTTGACTGTTTAAATTCTTTAGCTTAGTGCAAACATAACCAAAATGGCTGAACTTTATTCAACCTGCATGGTTGGTATTTTATTTCTCTCGTAGATTCTATAATTTTTGCTTCCGCGTGTTTTGCCCGTTTTATACTGGTTAAAGTTATTGTTTTCAGAATATCAAAAGCAATCCGTAGGCCTGCATTTAGTCATGCTGTTCTACACAAATACCAAATATTGTAGAGTCGCATGTCTCACTGTGATCGTTTTATAAGGGTAGGGTAATCGTAATAAAATCGTAAAATACAAAAACTTTGAAATTACAACTTCCTTTTCTTTCGCAGTAGCCTAATATTAGTAATCAGATAGAACTGGAAATTGGACTATTTACTGACAATACCCACAAAATTTAAATGATTTTGATCGTCTGCATTTAAAGGTGTACAAATATTTATCATAATCTATTCAATACTTTCAAATTTTTATCAATAATTTATTTTAATAAAACTGAAAATGTCTCCAGATTTTTATGTTTTTCATTGGTCTTAAGTTTAGTTAAGTGTAGCTTTATTACGTTGCAAGATGGCGGTAAAGTTTATTTACTCGACTGAGAAAGTATTATTAACTTCTAGAGGTGCTACAGCCTCGAATATGTTTATTTAAATTACTTGTAATACCAATAATAAACAAATCTAAAACTGTACAAATTAAAGGTACTTTTTAAAACGACAATTTTCAAAATTGCAAATAAAAACTAACGTTAAATTATAAACTGTTTTTAATAAAACTCATACATTTCCAGATTTGTGTATTTTGAAACTTAATTTGTCGTTTTGTTTGTGCTAACGTATTACATCTAGGTTCATGATACATATAACAATATTTATTTGATGAAATCTTAAGTTGTTTTTTTGACTGACTACTTTCATTTTGATTGTAGTTTTTTGGACTAAGGCCATGAAGATTTTGTATTTGTCAATGGCTGCCAAATAAATTGAATGTGAAGTCGGCTAAAAACTAACTTTATTAGTTTATAAATAGCCCGCCAGTTATTGACCTGCTCACAAAATGTTACGTTATTGACCTGCTCACACAATTTTACGTTAAGGGTC
>JAGFPH010000411.1:254579-265820 GCA_018207615.1 Philaenus spumarius | reverse complement strand
CGCTGAAAAAATGGCTTACGAACTGATACCGTTTTGGAAGTTTTTTTTTTAGAAAAAGAGGGAAATTTGAATCACTCAAAATCATTTTCCAATATATTCAAGAAGGGTTTCCCAACGACTTCAAAATTATTGAAATCAGCCCTATAGCACTGCAGAAATACAACAAAATACTATTTTCCTTATAACAAATTGGAACAATTTACAATACAATTAATATATTTCCTTACTTAACAATTTAAATGAAACATTTTGCTATTAATATTGAAATGGATTAAAGAACTGTTTGTACATTGTGCATAAAACCACAGACTATAGGCTAATAATAATTCATCGGAGGACATATTTCGGTAAATTCCGAATAGAAACAGAACAAAAGTATTGCGTCCTTTTTAAGATGGAACAACGTGAACAAACGCGTGTCTTTTCTATGTTTTCAAAACAATTTAAAACATTTTTCTTAGTACTGTATAATACAACTCAAATATAATTCCATACAAGTACCTTGTTTATCTATTTTTAGAAAGAGTTATTTGAGTTATTTTGTATTTAATGTTTCATTGCTCTTTAGAAATTAGTGTCGACGTATGTCTCGATTTCTCTCACGAAAATATCTCGAATATAATCCTTGTAAAATATTTACTTTACTACAGTACCCTATTCTAATATTAACTCTAGATAAATTGCTAGAATCTCTTAGAAGAAAGTTTTAATGTTTACGATTGTTAATCTGCAAAACTAGCTTGAGGAATAACAGTGGACTTTCACCAAGAGCGATGACCCAGTCACAGTAGTGCGAGAGGGAACTACAAGAGAGGGGATACTGTTTGGCCTTGAACGTGATTTACCACGACCAATGCTGTCATGTCAGTCTACAACTTGCCTTCGGCGAGTGCGGTTTGCAATGTGATGTGCGTTTGACCGATTCAAGTACGATGTCGCGTAGAGTCTTGGACAGAACCGCCAGCATGAACATCGATGATAGGCCGCTGTACAATGAAAAGTCGAAATCGGCAACACCGTCCCTGATCGGGCGCTGGAAAAGTTTCCGCAACAAGAATGGTGACGCTAAACACGAATTTGTGAATGAAAAAATATTAGACGACTTCCCGCCTGGAGATGAGACACCGGTTTTGGAGGTTGTGGAAGACAGTTTCAGTGATGAACTTAGTTTCCGAATATGTAAAGATACAATAAGACACACTCTGTTGGACAATATGAGGATGTCCGCTGGTGACGTGAAGATTCTTTTAGACATTGAAAATGGTATCAACTCTGAAGAACTTGATAAAATGTTACAAAATTTTCGTAAAAACGAAAAACACATTACTTTTCTGTGGGTCGCTTTTCTTAAAAAAGACGAGTTGTTTGATATTTTTGGAAGAATTGGTATTGATTATAATTTTAGTATACCTGGTGAAGGCTTAACAGCTTTACATTTGAGTGCTTTTGGTGGTTGTGTAAAGTGTGTGAAATGGTTGATCGAAAACGGTTCTAATATAAATCTAATGCCTGAATCGTATTCACCGTTACACTGTGCTGTTCTTGGTAATTCCGTCGAAACAACACGGTTTTTGTTAAAAAATGGTGCGAAAGTATTAGACACAGTTTTACATTCGGCTGTCAGAGCGAATGCAGTGGATTGTTTGCCGTTATTGTTATCAGAAAATGTTGATATAAACAGTTTAGATGTTTCGGGAGTGTCACCACTTCATATCGCAGCAGATAGGAGAATGTTACAGTGTATGAAGATTCTGCTACAGTGTAGTAAAATAGATTTGGATTTACCTACAAGAGATAAACTGAACACTGCGCTGCATTTAGCTTCCGAAGGTGGTTATACTGATTGTGTTTCAATTCTTTTAAATAAAGGTGCGGATAATTCTAAACGAAATAAAAAGGGACAAATTCCGTTACATTTAGCGGCAAAATCACAAGGATGTGAATGTGTCGACGCGTTGTTGAAAAGTGGTGCGGAGGTGAATGCTAGAGACTTGGATAACCGAACCCCTTTACACGCAGCGCTAGGAAAAGCACTTCTTGCGATAAACACTGTTGAGATTTTAATAAATTGGGGTGCTGATGTGAACATGAAGGATAAGTACGGATACACACCATTACATATCGCAGCGTTGAACGAACTGTCCCAGTGTGTCGACTTGCTTATTATGAGCGGTGCTGATATTAGTGCGAGAACAAACGGTGGTGCATCATGTCTTGGTATTATTAGCCGTAAAACTACTGCATCTCTTGCCACGATTTGTAGAAAATTAGATTCGTCAATTTCTTTACACGATCCAGAAGCTTCCAATAGAGAAATCGAGTTAAAATTAGACTTCCGATGTCTCCTACAACACACATCAGGAGGTGAAGCAGGTTTATTGAAAACGTTCATCGTCGAAGGACAGAAAAACTTACTGGAACATCCTCTTTGTGGTGCATTTTTATATTTAAAATGGCAAAAAATCAGAAGGTACTATTTTTGCCGTTTAGTTTTGAGTAGTGTATTTGTTTTATTTTTAACATTGTACGTGATGACAGCACTTGCTCATAACTGTTACAATTCTGCAAAGAATAGTGAAACGTTGGATCAAGAACTGTGTAAGAATAACTCTATCGTTGGTGAAACTCTAACAGAAAAACCTCAAATCATGGAATTTATTTGGTACATTGCTGTGGGACTAAGTGTTTGCGAAGCGATCCGTAAATTATTAGGAATAGCTGGGTATTCGTCCTTCAGACAGTATTTCTTTCAATGGGCGAACATGTTTGAATGGTTTACTATATTCAGTGTTTTTATTATATCCTTCATCTACACAGGACAAACGTATCTGTGGCAGAATCATGTTGGCGCGTTTGCTGTGCTTGTAGGTTGGACAAACCTGATGGTGATGATCGGTCAGTTACCCGTTTTCGGTACTTATGTCGCAATGTACACAAAAGTTCAGAAAGAATTTGCAAAATTACTCCTAGCTTATGCGTGTTTGCTGATCGGATTTACAGCGAGTTTTTGTGTAATTTTCCCAACATCGTCGGATTTTAAAACGCCTTTAATAGGCTTTGTTAAAATGCTTGTAATGATGACCGGAGAATTAGACATACAGTTGCTTCTTGGTTCCGGTAGTCAGAAATCTCTTTTGCTTGATATCAGCGCACATGTAATTTTTGTTTTATTTTTGTTATTCGTAACGGTCGTGTTGATGAACTTATTGGTCGGTATCGCCGTTCACGATATCCAAGGACTCCATAAAACTGCAGGATTATCAAAACTAGTTCGACAGACGGAACTGATATCATTTCTAGAACTCTCGTTATTCCAGGGTTATGTACCTCATCATATTGTCGGTTTTATCAAATGGACTGCTTTAATTTCCCCAGCGGCTTATAGAGTTGTGCTTCATGTTAAACCATTAAACCCTCGAGAAAATAGACTACCAAAACATATACTACTTGCTTGTCACAAAATTGCTCGTCAACAGAAGAAGTGCAATGGAAATACTTACTCGACAACGATATATCGGTACACTGAAGACTGTAAAGCTGAAAATAAAGTAGTGATGGAAGAGTTGCAAAGGTTGAAAGACATGCTTCTAGAACAGCAGAACACACTTGCGGATATTCTTGCTGCCATCAATAGGAAAACAACTGAGTTGTAACAATGTTTGATTATTTATTACTTTATTGCATATTTAGATGGTTGTGAATGGTGTATTGAACTTTGTGTTGTATTTGTATCTATCAGTATAATATTAATTTAAATCATGTTTATATAAAAGATATCCATGTGATCTTTTCATATACAAAATTAAACTATGAAAATAAGTTTGTCTAGTAGGCTACTGTTGTCTGTTGATATTAATGTGTTGATGATACTATTTTATAAAAATAAGAGAGGTCATAGATGTGCAAAGTAAAATGTTGCAATTAATAGAAAGATTAATCAGATTTAACTAAGGCAATATATAAACAAAGGGGCCAAGTATATTGTTCTTTTTTTTTTTAATGCAAGACATTATTAAAAGCAATTAGAGAGTTATAGGCTAGTTGTTTTTAAACAGTAAAATAGGACATTTAAAATATAACATTTTGAAACATTGCGATGTAATAATAGCATCAAACAATTTTCTATAGGCTATATTTATTCATATAATATTTATTAGTCATAAAAACGAGTAGCCTATATTGAACAACAACATTTTCGGACATTCTGTTTATTTATACTATGTGGCTGTGGTTTTTTCGATCACCAATTAATTCGGTTTATAGTGTACCAATTATTAGATCTCTGTCCATTACCATAGGTATGGCAGCAAAATGACATCACCTTTACCTTTAGCAAAATGTCAGACTAGTATCAATTTATCTGGTATAATCCCTGAAAATTAAATAATTACTATACCTAATAAAAAGAATTGATCTAAATTTATGTAGTTGTCCTTTAAAAGGTATAACAAATATATCACAATATACTACCATTTTATACCTGTCATCGAAAAATATTATTGGTTACCAAATCATACTGAATTTAAAAATGGATTTGTAATTATTTGCCACTTTAAAAACAGCTGAAGTTACAGTAATCAATACTTAATTTTTCTAACAATTCTTTATTTATCTGTCAGATTTGTGAGAAAAACTAATATCTTCTGGTATTGAATCGATAGGCTATATTATGTGAGTAATCTTTTTAGTAAAAATAACACCCTTTTATTGAAGTTACACTTCTTTGCGCCTGTTGTAATCGGGATGGGGTGTCGGTCGAGAAACCGTGTCATGCGTTAGGAGTAAAATCCGGAAAGTGCCTTTTTATACCTTTTCTCTACAAGAGATACCTCAAGAGTCTCGGTGGGTGAGTGGTTAACGCACTCGACTTCCACGCTAGAATCCCTGGTTTGATCCCCGGCTGGCTGGGAAATTTTTTTTTTTCAAAAACTATAGGAAAGTACCTATATGAATGGCCAAAGAATTATAACTTCCACAGTCTGGTCCGACGCAGACACAATTTTTATTATTGTATATATTTTGTAATTTATTGAGAAATATGTTCTCAAACAGAAAAAAAGTTTTCCAATTAATTATTACATACTTGATTGATAGAGTATAACTTGATAGTTAATAACTTTTTATTCTTATATAGTTTGTCTAATTTTAAAGAATAAATGGTACTTAAAACTTGTATCAAAATCTCAATGTTGGTTATACATCGTGATATAATGTAACCTTTATGTTAACAAAGTAATGTTGTAAAACTTTAATCGATAAATTTACAATCTGGTTAAAAAATAATAATAGCATCCACGCTATAATAATCATTTATGCCCCTACAAGTTTGATTTATCTATCAGTCGTTTTGTGAGACTGGTTTTATACAAAAGCAGTATTTTACACAAAGTAACCCACTTAGTGGGCGTTAAAGTGTATTTTGAGTTACTGAAATATGTCAGATTAATTCATAAAATATTAAGTTGCTTACTTGAAATGTGTACAGGCCTACTTTTATTTCGAGAAACTATGAATTTTGCGCACACAAAAATTACCCTTAAATTGTATATATAATAATAAAGTTAGTGAACATTATACATGCATATTTTGGTTAAGAATTATGGAAAACTTTTATAAAAAAAATTGGACCCAGAAATGGTTTGTTTTTTTTTAGTTAAGGAAAGTCAAAGATCTACTTTTTGCATCAAAGGAAATACAATGTGGTACTTTTCGTGCAATTTAAAACAGTTCGTGTGAAAATTTAATTGTGTGAAGTGAGTAATTAATTATGAAGTGATAATGTTTGTTTTGTCCAATTATATATAATTATCTGTTACTGGCTTTGATGCAAGTATTATATTCAACTTCGTTTTTCTGTAGAATGCCTGTTGTTTTTAATGAAAGTCTTAAAAAATGCTCTTTAGTTTTTGCGATAAGTGATCAATTGTTTTACTAGAATTTAGTATGTACATTTATAAATTTTTTTATTCTATAAAATTGTGATTTGACAAAAATTATAAAAGACATTATATTGGGACTTGTTTCGTATTGGTTTCAGTTTCGTGATGGTTGTATTAGTTCATTTGCAAATTAAGGCTAAACACCCCGGCAGTAGTTCCAAATACTGCCGCCACGTAGCGCTTCAAAATTATGAAAATTCATTTTACTGATTACTCGCTTACCGTTTGAGTAAAAATTGGTTTGAAAACTGATTTGTACTTCTAATATGTATCTTTAAGTCGCTATGCTAACGAATTTTTTTATTTTTTATTTAATAAAAAAAATTACTTTGTAACTGCTAAAAGGAATATTTTTAAAAGAAAAAACAGGTAGTCATTTTGAAGCTTTGATGGAGAAATGAATTAATAATTTTTCAGACTGAAGATCGAACCAGTGGTTCCGTCGGAATCGATTTTGCAAGGTTTATCTCTAGTATTTTTTCGCGCGTATTCCCCCCTCCCAACCCGCGCGCCATCAAACAAATTCATCACGCCACGCGCTCGCTCAGTGACGACTCGCACCGGGAAATTCTTCCGTTTCCCATATATTGTTGAAGAGCATTACATGTATTGTTTCTCCTGCTCGTCCCACTTGGTTGTTATAAAATATTAATTCAGCATACGTAACCACAATATTGGTAGACTATGTTTTGCATACTTTTACTAAGATATGTTTCTTGTATATACAGGATGTTTCGTAATGACTATGTAATATTTTAGGATGCGCAGTCGTTAACTCGCTGTTTTAACTCGATGGAAAGGCTTCAGTAAAATAAAATTTGGATATTCTTAATCTACATAAAGTACGGATTCTAACAGTATAAAAAACTTTTATTTTAACAGGGATTTCGAATTTTAATAATTGAAAATATTTGAGAATTATCACAGACTGACATGAAAAAGTTCCTAAGCGAGGAAATTTTTTATTTTTGGGTTATAAACAAACTTCCAGCGGGAAAGTTGTAGCCAATGAATTGATCTAAACTATCCAATTCACCGATTTGTGATAAAATGATTACATCATTATGAAATCGTTTTTTAAATGAGCGCGAGTAGGTGCCTCGCCGCGACTCCCGAAGTACAGTTGTTTGATACGGGAATAACGTTTATGTACATATTGTTATTTAAGGTAATATAGTAAATCACTTGTCCCCAGGTAATTATGCCAGCTAGAAAAAAAGTAAGCACTTTATTTTAACATAAACTAATTATTAATTTATAATTAAAATTTGATATTATTGAAGTGGACACAAAAAGTTAAGTTGGAGGTTAACGTTTAAAAAATAATATCATTATTACGTACATTCAAAGAAATAAAATTAGAGATCAATGATGGAAAAAGAAAATCGTAATTACGTAAAAAAATTAGCTTCATATTTAATTAAAAGAATTGCTTTATAACAAAGAAATATGCTGTCTTTTAAATAATTTGTTCATTGTTGTCTAATTTGCGGAGTACTTAAATGTTTCTTCAATAATATCAAATATTAATTATAAATCATAATTAGTTTATGTTAAAATAAAATGCTTACTTTTTTTCCTGGGGACAAGTGATTTACTTAAAATAACAATATGTACATAAACGTTATTCCCGTATCAAACAACTGTACTTCGGGAGTCGTGGCGCGGCACCTACTAGCGCTCATTTAAAAAACGATTTCATAATGATGTAATCATTTTATCACAAATCGGTGAATTGGATAGTTTAGATCAATTCAATGGCTACAACTTTCCCGCTGGAAGTTTGTTTGTAACCCAAAAATAAAAAATTTCCTCGCTTAGTGACTTTTTCATGTCAGTCTGTGATAATTCTCAAATATTTTCAATTATTAAAATTCGAAATACCTGTTAAAATATAAGTTTTTTATACTGTTAGAATCCGTACTTTATTTAGATTAAGAATATCCAAATTTTATTTTACTGAAGCCTTTCCATCGAGTTAAAACAGCGAGTTAACGACTGCGCACGCACTACTCAAATATTACCGTGTATCAGCATGGTGACGTCAGAGTGAAACTGGCGGCACAGTGCCGAGATCAAAGAAACGGTTTAGGACTTGTTATAGAGCCCTGGTTTTCTCCATAGCGGCCATTTTGTTTTTTCACTAAATAATTTGTATCTAGAGAACGGTTTGACCGATTGACTTAAAACTTGACATAAAGTTTACCTAACAATGATATATTTTAAGTAAAATAAGCGATTATATCCATTAATGCGTTTTAAAATGGTGACTGTTAAAAAATTGCAAACCTGAATTACCCAAAAACCATACATTTTTATAAAAAGTTTCAAGTCATCTTTTTTGTAGTCCTTTTTATTCTGTATCGGCTCTTTAACATAACTATTATCCGTCATCCGATTGTTTTTACAGTAACACTATCCGATGATAAATCAAAAGGGCTATAAAAAAGATGTCTTGACATTTTTTTGTTAAAATGTACCGTTTTTGGGTAGTTTGGGTTTGAAATTTTGAAACAGTCGCCATTTTAAAACGCATTATTTATTTTAAATAGATCATTGCTAGGTCAACTTCATGTCAAGTTTGAACTCAATCGGTCAATCCGTTCGGTAGATATGAATTATTTTGTAAAAAACACATACAGACAGTCAGACGACAAAGTACAGTAGACCAAGTTTTGTATTGTGAAATTTATTTGTCTCGATCCCAGGATTAATTCATTTTAATGAATTAATTTTAAACAGTTGTAGACACATTAAATTAAATACACAGATTAAAAACGTTTAACACACCTTATAATTAAATTAAACATAAGTTAGATGAAATTGGATACATAAATATGTTTACATCAACAGAGGAGATACACTCTTTAACTATTGGTGAGCATTTGAATTACATTTCTTTATTTGTTCGTTTTCATCATTTCGCACAAAAACGTAAACGGATCATAAACGTCTTGGGATGTGTGTTGTTTGAGAGCTGGGAGCTGGGAGCCGCGAGGATGGGTTGTATGTGCCTGTGAGGAGAGAGAGAGAGAGAGAGAGAGAAGGCGCTACGTCGCGTCGCGTCGGTGCGTGCGCGTGTCAGTTAGCTGTTCAACGAGTGACACAACGTTGGAACCAAAAACGCGTTTCTGACAAAACCGTTCAACCGATTTGTTTGAAATAAACTTTAAAATTGTTCAAAAAAATTTGCCCTAAAAATGACTACCTGTTTTAGTCAAATTTTGACTTATTTTAAAAGTTATTAATTGTAAAAATTTATTAAGAAATGTTTTCGAAAATTAGAAAGCATAGCGCCTTTAACAACTTTATACTGATTACAAAACAGTTTTATTTTTTCAAATCGGATAAAAAATAAATGAGTAATCAGTAAAATTAATTTGGCCACGACAGTGCTGCTATCTATTGGGCTAAAAACACAACTTTTTTTGTACTGTTTAGCCTTAATGATTTAAAGTTGTATTCGTCTAATTGTTTTTCACTTGACGAAAATATTTTGACTTGCCAAAACTAATCAAACATGTTTCCAGAGACATGTTTTTATGAACTTTATTCTGTTCTATTAGAGACATATGTTTACAAAAACTTTTGAAACATGATTTTTTTTGTTAGTTAAACGCTCATCAATCCTTTGATTATATGCTATGAACTATACATTTTTGTTTGTTTATTAAAACTATATAAGGTTTTGTTTATATTATGTAGATTGTACCTTTATTATTAAATTAAATCTAATTAAGTTAGTTTGATTATTTCTTAGAAACTGATATTAAAATAAAAAGATCAAGTATTTCCAAAATAGGATAGGTAGTTTTTGTGTTAAATCGTTACAAACTGTCTAGATTGAATCAATACATATTAGGTTTAAGGTTAAAGTACATTGAACAGATGTTTCTATATTCTCAACAAGGATGATAGGCATACTTATTTGCTTATTTTTTTTTTAATAATAAACCTTGCAATTATTTTAATAGTGGGTTTTATGATGATTGTAGCTTTGTTGTTCATCTGTTAAGGTAGAGGTTACCAACACCAGTTGTTTGAATATATGAAGTCAACTTTTTCAATTGAAATTAACTTAGTTAAGTAAGGGACTTTAAAACTGTATGTGCACAATCAGAAATATATATTTTTTAAACCTTTTTTTTTTAATGTTTTGCTCATGTGTATATTGATTCTCTTTTTGTAAATCAATTTATATTTTAAGAAGTAATTTGTTGAACATGTTAAAGTCAAACAACACATAAGTATAACCTTTAGGAAATAATGTTATAATAATTTAGTTCACTGCAGCATTTGATAGTAACCTTTTCGAGAGTCATGAATTTTGATTCAGGAGGCGTACTCCTTCTTGTAGTCGCTGAAAAATAATTCATGAATGTGCTTATGTACATATATAATACATTACATAACTTATATTGTTTGCAATGTTTTTTTAAATTATTTTTTTTTTATATTTTAGGTTTCTTTTTTAGTAGAACTAAAAAATAAGTTAGACTACTTTTTTTACACAAATACAATCATTAAAAATTGAAAAAGTAATACTGATGTCACTACCACAAGTACCGGTAGTGCTTCACCCCACCTATTTAATATTAAAATCATAGAGTAGGCTACACTAAATAATCTATACTTCAATATTTTTTCTTCTTTTAAAGGGAAATAACAAGGAAAATTAGGGGCAGACATTAAAACACAGTTTATTACATGAAACTACATACATATAATAACTACCTCTACTTAATAATATGTGGGTTTCCTTTTGTATGATTGAGTAGTGTTGTATACATGTTTGTGCCTAACATTATACAACAATTTATCTCACTGAACAGTCATTATCTTACTGAAACTATTTTGTATCTGTCTGTCCGAATCTGGATACTGAAAGTCAAGAGTCATTTATGACTAGTCTTACCACGTTTTATTTGATATTTTCTTCATATTGGTCATGAGTCCATACCAGATTCACTTTATTCCTTGCCAGTTCAATTGATCTGAATACTCCATGATCAACAAAATCCACACCAACAAACTGAAGTTAGAGTTTTCAAACAGCTTGACTGTTGGAGCAAACTTTTACTCGTGTAAAATCTTTCACTCATAACCTACTGCAGTCTTTTGAACAATTTCTAAGCAAGTAAAAACACCTCTGATCTCCAGACTGTTGAGTTCCTCCATCAATGGAAATCAGCATTTTCCCTCACTATTTATAATATTCCTTCGTTCTTTTAGTTTTGTTCATACCTTTACTGTATATGCCTTTGCTCTTTTAGTTTTGGCCATACCTTTACTGTACATGCCT
>JAGFPH010000411.1:227396-244961 GCA_018207615.1 Philaenus spumarius | reverse complement strand
CATGTACTTTGCCTGCATCTCACCAAGAATCTAAATTCCTATAATTGAATTTTGTAGTATGATAAGGCTACTTTTAAACTAAATGGTTGTATAAATAGACATAATTGTATATTGAGCAAGTAAAAATCCAGTATGTAAGCTTAGTAAAATTAGCTCCAAAAAAGCCTTGCCTTCTAGAGGTGGAAAGCTGGAAACTGTTTTAATAATTCAAAAAGGTCTTTGTGAAGAATAATCAGAGTTTGCCTTGATTTCTAAAATAGCTTCAGCCTGATATTAAAACAAACAACATTGACTTGGTTTCAGTTTTCCTTAGTTAGATTTTAATCCGAATGGGCACTAAATAGATAAAATGTAGAACATTAACTTCTACATCAATGGAGTAGGCTACTAATACAATTTAATCAAGCGGTGTAAAAGGCATGTTGCTTAACTTTTTCACATTTTTCAAAAAAACCTATTTTCTCAAATATTAAAGTATAATATCTGTCATCAAAAACCACATAATAATTAGCTAGGCCTATAATTAGTATTTTTAAATTTTCTGGCACTAGCACAAATTATGATTTTAAACAATAATTCTTTCTTCTTCAGATAAGATATAAAAGGTACCTATGTAATTATAATTTACAATACATATCTATTGGTTGTACAATTTCATTTCGTTTTTATTTAGGCCTTTAGATAATGTACAAGTCATTAAGTTAAATATACCATCTATAGATTCAATAAAATAAACAGTCATAAATATTACAAAATTAAGTACATTAATTTATTAGTGCTTTAGATAATCATTACTAAATACTTGCAGTTCAGAACATTGGACACCAATGTGTTCCCAAGCAGCTTCCTGAGGAAAAAATAGAACATTTTATTTAGCGCTTTGAAATTTTTGACCCGTTAGATATGGAAAGGACTTTTAAACTATAAACTTTTGGACCACATTGTCTTTGGGGACGAGATATGGGAGTCCCACATGACTCCAGAATTAAAGCGGCAGTGAGTGGAACGGCATCTTATACCATTCTCTCAATGTATATGTTATAAATGGCAGCCATGTTTATTAATACATTCAAAACTCTTTTTTACAGACTTTGATGTAACTTTGTGAAGCACTTGTAATGTTCCTCTTTAATTTCTCCAATGTAAGATGTCATGGTGGTACTCAACACTGTAGTTTCAATAAAAATGGGGCCCACAATATGATAACCAAATTCTACTATTCGCTTAGGCACTTAGTTGAATTAACGCGTCATCAGTAAATAAAATTCAATCAAGCTCTGCTATTCCATAGTTGTCATCAAATGACCAAAACCATGTATTCTAAACACGTACATTTCTCTTTACTTGGCTCCTTCAGTACCTGTCAGAGTGTACATGATATGCACGGAATTTATAATTCTTCATCGAACTCGGAGCACTTGCGGTAACAATTTATAAATAATAAATCAAGTTTACTTACCACAGTCGGAAAAGATATTTGACTAGAATACATGCCTCGAGCTGGTCATGGGCATTAAGTAGCACTTCATCAAACCTAATGAAAAAAATAAATAATAGAATAAATTGTTACAAAAGAGGCACTTTAGGTATTATAAAAATATTTTGATTTAATAGCAAACAATATATGAAAATTCTACTTGATTATAATGACTGAAGTATGTTTTAACCCATTTTGATTGATTTTATGTTTTATGAACCAAATAATCTGGAAAAATTGCTTTTGTAATTTTACTCTTAATAAATATTATAGTAATAATTACCTTAATTGCAGTAGTTATTTAGTATTCATGAAAAACTCAAAATTCGAATTTAAGTGCAGAAATAAGGCTATGGAAACTGATAAGATTTGAGTAGTGAATTAGAAAACACTCCTACCAATTTGGAACGTTTTGCGGTTATAATAGATTCCGATTTATTGGATTAAAATCAAGCATATGGATTATGAAACTAAAAACTTCATAAAACAGCAACCGCTATAATGGCTGGGAAAAGTAAGTGTGCATGGTGTCCAAGTCTTTGGAAGTTATATAAAACAAGTAGTGCAGTCACAAAAATAATTATTTTGCATTAGAAGAAAACTATTACTAATGATCTGCAGGGTTTATCCGATGCTTTATTTAATTAGTGAAAACTTTTATCTAGTATTTCCATTAATGAATTGAGTTTAGTTTACCCTGTTTAGTATATTTTTAATATATTATTTGGTAGGTAAAGCTTGTGATTTAGGAGCTTTGTTAGGCAGCCTCAAGGCACAATATTTTGGTGCTTTTAATCTCTTTGTCAAGGCCAAATTAAATCATTTTAATGTACTAGGATATATTTAAATATATCATTGAATATACCATAAAAAAGCGGGCAGGTTTGACACCCATAACCCTCCAGATACTTTTATCAGAGTTATATAATTAAAACAAAAATAACTACAATTCCTGGTCGTATTTCCCCAGGTGGGATTATTTGGCCTGGTTTCTTGTTCCTTACTGTTTAGATTGGTACTCCAAAAATAAATTTTGTATGATACTGGTTGTTTGAAAGGGCTTTATCTAAGGATATCAAAATTACTTTTTTTTTAAATGTTTTTATATGTATAAAGTATTTCCAAAATTTTTCCCTTAAATCCCCTTCTGTTTTTCAAGTTACTTCAGCTAATGTTTTGGTTTTAGAGATACTACTTATCCCGTCCAGAAAGTAAAGAACGAATGCACATCGCGTGCGGCGCAGATCCCTACTACTGCGATTACGTGCGCGGCCGCTTGGCCCTTCCTTTCTCTTCAGTGTGAGGTGAGTCTCGTTTCTGTGTCGTCACGCTACTTGTTTTCGCACCGTTTTAAAATGACGGCGCTAATCGAAAATCCCGCCAAATGTGAAGTACGGAGTGTAATCCGCTATTTGAATGCTCAAAAAGTTAAGCCCATTGAAATTTATAGGAAAATTAATGCTGTGTATGGTGAAGATGCGATGAATGATGTGATGAAAGTGGTGTATCATGTTTAACCAAGGAAGAACTAACATGCATGATGAAGATCGGAGCGGGAGGCCATCACTAGTCACGGATGAACTGAAGAAAAAAGTTAAAGAAACAATTCAGGAAAATCGACGTTTCACTTTGACGACTTTACATGACTCTTTTCCACAAATTTCACGATCACTCCTACATGAGATAGTGACAGATCATCTTGGTTACAAGAAAGTGTGTGCTCGGTGGGTGCCTAAGATTTTGACGGACGACCATAAGGCGAAACGCACGTGGGTAGCCCTTGAATTTTTGACTCAATATGACAAAGATGGAGACCAATTTCTTGATCGTATTGTTACGGGAGATGAAACATGGGTTTCGTATAAGACTCCAGAAAGCAAGCGTCAGTCAATGGAGTGGCATCACACAAATTCGCCCTCAAAACCCAAAAAGGAAAAACCATTGTTGCAGACTCGCAAAGTCATGGCAATGGTTTTTTGGGACCGAAAGGGATTAATTCATGTGGATTTCATTCCACGAGGGGCAACAATAAACTCAGAATCCTACTGTGAGACTCTTCAACGACTGTCGCCATCCAAAACAAGAGGCGTGGAATGCTGTCGACTAAAGTTTTTTTCATTCACGACAATGCCCGGCCTTATGCCTCGGCATGAACGCGGAAAGAACTCCAAAGTCTGAAGTGGGAAATCTTTAGTCATCCTCCCTACAGCCCTGACCTAGCACCTAGTGATTTTCATCTGTTTCTAAAGTTGAAGCAATTTTTGGGTGGAAAACAGTTTGGAAATGACGATGAACTTAAAGAAGCAGAGATAATATGGCTCAAATCTTTTGCGGCTGATGAGTATAACATCGGAATAGAGAAACTGGTCCCACGTTACAACAAGTGTCTCGACAACAATGGCGATTACGTAGAAAAGTAGAATAAGGTACTCTGGCTGTGTAAATAAAGTTTGGTGTTGATATCTTTTGTTTTTATTTAACCATACTAAAACGTTCTTTACTTTCTGGACGGCCCTTGTAATAAACCATACTTTACAGAAAACCCCCATTTTATTTTTTATTGGGAAAAGGTGATAAAATAATATTTTACTCATGTTTTTTAGTTTTAAGATTAAATTCACCAACAATTGCCTGAAATCTACTTTTCTCCTAAACAAACATAATTAAAGCAATTAATGAGTTGATATCCAAATCAAAATAATAATTTTAACCTCAAACTTTGTTTCTTTATATTTTCTCATAGGCGTGCTCCTCCAGATACTGGGCTCCCCCAGCCTAGATAATGGGTCTCTTAAATAAAAATAGCCCTGCAATCGGTAGTCATTAACCACGATTGCTAACCATAACCAAACTAAAAGTGCCATATACTTTCTATAAATGACTTAAGGAAACATTTTTTCGTTTCTATCTGCCTCATATATGATAGATATTCAAGCAAAAAAAAAAAAAAAAAAAACAGAAATGAAAAAGTTTTTCTTCAGTTTTATAAGTATATATATATATAGATTACCTGGCAATCTCTTGTATAAGTAACATAGCTTCAGGTTCTAGAAGTAACTTAGGAATACAATGACTTGGTAAAGTCACACCACAGTTCTTCTCCAAGTTACATAGACGACAATGTGTGTACTGCAGCTTTATACCTGAATCTCCCTCCGTCTGAAAATTCATAGACATATTATATTTAAAGCAACAAAAGTAGTCTACATTATGGCAGTAATAGTTTCGCTTTAACTGAACAAGCAATAAACATCAGAGTTGGAACAAAATAAAATTATTTACAAATAAGCACATATTATTTTAATTTGAAGAACTGGAATTTTAACCATTAATTCTGTGAATTATATTTGAGAACATTGAAAAGATTGGAGTTTGTGACAGAATTATACAAAATATTTAGTTTCTCGAACTATTGCAATAAAGGCTATATTATGATTTTTCTAATAAAGTACTGATTGCAATAATTCATGATGAATGAACATTTTTTTAAACCAAATTTTGTTCTAGAATTTAAAAAGATTGAAAAATATCTGTTTCTTTTTTTTTTCCACTAGGTTTTTTTTAGGTTTAGGAATAAACCGGCTTTTAACACACATTTTTCATAATAAATTACGATTTATTGTCAGTTTTTTAGGAACTATTACAAACAATACTATACTTGTAATGCTGTAGACCAGTTGAAAACATAGTCCTTTAGTCTTTTCTGTTTCAAGTCATTGACTATGACCGCACTAACACCAAGAATATCCGATGTCTCTTCACTTACTCCAGTTTTTGTCGCTGCAACAATTAACAAAAACAAGTAAAGTTAACTAAATTCTGATTTAAAATTTTATATATTATTATAGGTCACATAAATTTATATACAGTCACTTAGTTAAGAAATTATTTTTCGACTGAAAGATTTTTTCCTAGGTCAACTAACTTTCAAGTTAACATTACAACTGGACTTCAGGCTACAATAGCATATCACTTTCCTGAAGTGCAGCCGTTATACCACAACTCAAAGTCAAGTGACACTATTCTATACGTTATGACTTGCGGAATACTGTGAAGTGTACGCACTGAGACATATCCAAAATAGGCTTGTCCAGTATTTTGCACGAATTCATAATAAAAAGGTTGAACTGTGGTTAGTCTTATTTGGCAAGAATGAAAAAATATGGTGGTGAAAGATTGAATACATGGGAAAAAGGTAGTGTGGCCATTAAAATGTACAAGAGATGAGTTATAGGACAATTACCTAGAAGCTTCTGCGCATGAAACCTAGCAGACATCTCAGCAGAGTTAAAAATCACTTGGTGTAAAACTTTTTAATAGATTACCATTAAGTGCAAGAACTGTAACTGATAAGAAATTCAAATTAGTCATTGAAAAATTGCTTAAAAAAGAAAACATTTTATGGCATAGAGGATTGTGGATTGAGCAAAAAAATTCTAAATTTTAAGTGCAATTCTGAATAATATTAAGAATTATATCCCACAAACTATAAACCTAAGACATCAATGTCTGTTACAAGCAATTGATCAATGAAAATAAAAACATTGAATTATTATTAAATATTTTGATATCCTATTAGAAAAAGTTGTCCATGTCTTCAATCCAGTCTACAGATAAAATGTAGAAATCTTCAGACCTGGCACTAGACCCTTAGGTGTCTTTAATTTTCTTCAGTTCTTGATAACCTGCATTCCTAGGTTTTTAAACTTGGAAACTATTTATTTTGGAACAAAGTCAGGTTTATTTACATACTCTGAAATACACTTACACACTGAATTTTGCAATACATGATTTCTAAAGCTGTCACAATTTATGGTGCTAACATCACAATGTATTGTTAGCCATAACCAAAATTTCTAGTCTGTACACTGAAAATCAACTCATCACACGGTTAACAACCACGCATGATTTAGGTGTAGCAGCCAACATGATCCGGTTAAGCCTATGGATAAAACTACAACGCTATATCAATTATTAGAAGGAATGAATTTTATAAACATACAAATACCAACTTATATTGACTTCAACATACTCGGTGACTCTATTTGTTTCTGCCGCATGATTTCATTAGCTTCATCGAGAATGTCTTTTAAGAAAATTACTTGTCCTTTACGTGTGCTCATTCCTTGTACTCTACCAAACTTCACATGTTGTAAACTCTTGCCCCAATTCCAATCCATCGCAGAGAAAATATTTTTTAGTGCGACAAAATGGTCGGTTTGACTATTATCTACGATGTACATCATCTGTTGAAAATTATGACGCTTAAGTCTATCTACAGCAGCAGCTATATCTCGTGTGAGGTACAATGAGGATCCATCACTTTTTAATAAAGTTGCTAAACGTCCTGAAGCCAATTTTACAACCTAAAAGATAATCAATAGTTTAATATGAAAAGTGTATATACATCCTTGAAATAGCATAAAGTATTTCTCTTTTCAGAATCGCCACATTGTAATAAAACTCAACTAATTGACTTTAACGGTTTTGATAGAAAGGCTTTAGACCATCCGACTTTGCATTGTTGTTTAAAAGTACACTATAAAATTATTTAAACATTTTTAATTGCATAATTATTATTTTAATTTCTTCTTCATGAAAAAAAACTTAATTTTTGCTACCTTTTTGGAGTAAATATTTTATTGACTAACAATCAGAGATCAGTGGCGGAAATAATTATAGTTTCAAATACATTATGTACAGGGTTTGTCAGCCAAACGGAATGAAGTTATTATTGATTGTTGAAAAAACTTTTTAAATATTTTTTTTTGTTAAATAACTGAAAGTACAAGAATAGCCTTTATGGGTACATTAAGAAAAAAAATTACTGTAGGTGATCTTGAGACAAAGTTCGGAAGTAGTGGGGGAAGGCAACTGGTTCGTCACTACCTGCACAATCTACCATCAGTTGCAATGGATCGTTAGAAGGTGAGCAACGCGGTTATGTGGTAAATGCGTATTATCAAAATGGTCAAAGTTTTGTGTAAACTCAACATGCTTTACGACGTCATTTTAACATACCGCATAACCAGCCTGTTCCGTCAGATAATATGATTCGAACATGGATAAATAACTTCAAGCAAACAGGATTGACGTCTAAAAAAAAAGAGGCTGGAGTGTAAAAACTGTTCGAACACCTGAAAACATTACAGCTGTTCAAGAGGCTATGGTTAGAAGTCCATGCCGACCAGCCATACAACATGCCCTTCTCATTGGAATAAGTGATGCATCTGTGAGAAGGATTCTCCGTAAGTACCTTAATTTCCACCCTTACAAACTTCAAATTGCACAATCTCTTAATACGGGTGACTAGCAACAAAGAATGGAATTTTATGAAATTATGCTCAGGATTTTTGAAGAAAATTACGCCCAAGTAAACAACAAATATGTACAACTAAAGGAAACTTATATGTGCTTCGCACATCAACCCCTCCGTTCTAACTCAGCTCGCAGACTATTTAAAACTGTTCCATCCTGGTATAGGTATAACATAAATGAATTATTAAGCTTTCATTTCTTAAAAATACAAACCCTAAAACGATATTTATTTTTGATGTTGTTCAAAATCAGCTGTCATACACGTGTGACATACATTCCTTTGAAAACTATGTACATTATAATATTCGTTATAACACACGGTTTGTTTATGTTGACAACTGGAAGATAGTTTCAGAAATAGGAAAAAGCACAATAAAGTAGAACCTCGACAATTTGAGGTAATTGGGGCTGATTGTATCTCAAACTATAAAAAACTCGGAATACATGGAGAAATGGACAAAAATAAAGAATACTATATTTTTTAATGTTTTAATTAGTCCAAATATTAGAACATTTAATAGTAGAAAATGTCTCGAGTTTATCTCTATAGGGCGCCATTCCCCTAAAGATACTTCACCGACACCATACTCAGCTGCAAGTTTCTTCAAGGTTTCACCATTGTCTAGTCTTTTTAAGGCCCCTAATTTAATTTTAATTGGCACAAACTTTCGTTTAGCTTTTTCGTTCATCGTTACAAAACACAATTAAAATTAAAACTTAAAAGCTAAAACAATTTTAAAAGAAACAGTAAAGAATGCACTCACTAATCGACAATGTTATACAAATCACCGATATGTGTAGTGTTACGAAATGAAATGAGTTGTTAAGCAAAAGCAATGTTGATAAATGTTTAATAATAGTAGAATTGTATTAGCAAGTACAATTACATAATATAGAGTAAGTAGTTATGCAATTAGGAATGATGTAATGCATAATTGCATTTTTAAGTATACCAATATTCAGGTAGAAAGACTAGATGGAGAAAACTGAGAGGGGGAACAGAAGTTTTAAATATTAAGGACACATTAGAAAGGGGGTCTTTTGGAAAAGGATCTTGGGTGAAGAGAGAGAGAGTTTGGGAGTCCGGGGACTTAGGGGGATAGACGCCGGCATGGGCACAAGGAGAAACCAGACGTGTGCCAGCTAAGGTGGACGTCAAGGCGAGGAAGCTGAGCTGTCCGATTATCAGAGCCACCAGTTAAGTGTAAAGGCGAGGACACAGTTTGAGGATTAAAGAGATAATTGTTTTATGTAAATTCTGGATTACAATCAGTTTCTGTGGGTTAATCTATTGGGAGAGTTAAATATATATTTAAAAGAATTCATATTTGGGGAGTAAAAATTTGTACTCAATTTTGCCCGTTATGTAAGCATAAGTTTTAGACGGAGGTTTGATACAATTATATTATTACATAGTGTAGAGATTAAATGGATGTAGAGCTTTCAGAATAAAAGAGATGTTTATATGTATGGGCCTACTTATATGTATGGTATATGTTTGTGATCCTCTCACTAAAGTTAGAGCCAAGCGAGTAGCCCCTTCGTAATAGCAGCGCGCGTACTTGCATGGAACTGACAGTTTACTATTGAAATTGAACTATTTTTAGAATAACAAGAGGGGGAGACAGTCAAGTATGGGGTGTATGTCTGAGCCGAAATTAGACTTAATAGGCGTCGGTTCCCAATGTTGACTCATTACCTACCTGCGAGTTGTAGTGTGTCGCCAAGCACGCCAGGTGAACGCAAGCCCGCCACTTTTGATCCCTTGTCACTTTCAAAAGACTAGTTGCCATAGTAAACGTACAATGGGGTTGAGGTAACAAAGTAATTTTGAAGGCGCGTTATAATCGATGTTTTAAAAGCTTTAAAATAGTCAAAAAAGCTGTGTTTTAATTTTGCAAACACAGCTCGAAAAACCGGACCTTCAAACTACTACGACTTGTATTATTGAGGTTCTACTGAATATGGTATTCATTCCATCAAATGCCCATAGTGACCATCCAGTTTTAAGCATTTCACTTTAATTTAATGAGTAAAAACTTCTTTATGAACAAAAAACCTTTATTTTTCCATGGACATCTAACTAAAAACCTTTAAAATAAGCCCCCATGCATCTGTTTAAGATTCTCCAGATACTCGCAAATTCCTTTTTTAAATTTTTTGCTGTTAGCAGATCTGAACATTTTTATCTCTGAAACTATTTTTACTCAGTAAAGTAATAATTAAATGTAAAAGTATATTGTTACAATGGATAAGATATATGATATAAAACAACTATTCTAAAATAAAGTCATAATCGATGGTTCTTACACTATTTCTAAACCACATAGTTGGAAAACACTATTTATAATATGCTGCTTGATGATCATTATAACCATAAAAGTACTGATTTCTACATCTGTGAATGTACTCAACTCAGAAAGTCATCAAATCCTAACTAATCTTACCTGTTTGCCATCAACATTTTCCAAAATCCCTTTAGCTCTTATTTCTTCGAGTATAGGAGAAATATTTTTGGTTGTATACAATGATTCCCAACTGTACTCATCAAACTTTACTCCCAGTCTTTCGTATGTTTTTGAAAGTTCACCAACAGTAAACTCTTTACATTTTCTCCATCTTTCCATCTCGTCAGTCTCATCACCTGATTCTAAAACTTGAAACACTCGTCTTGCCTCTTCTGCTATACTCGGATCTGATTCTGCCAATCTATTCCCTTCTACATAAGCTTTGAACAAAAGTTCAATCGGGTTTTCTTTAAGTTCCTCATCGGTGTATTTTAACTTGTTTAGGCCTACATTCAGAAGTCCAAACTGGGTTCCCCAGTCTCCAATATAAGTTATTCTAGTTACATCATACGAAAGAAATGCATACAGGTTGGATACAAAATTGCCAATTATCGTTGATCTCAAATGCCCAACATGGAAAGGTTTAGCAATATTTGGAGAACTGAAACAAATTAATAATAAAATAAAATGAGCAATAGTACGTTTACATGATTCAACTTTTACATTAAGTTAGCTGATCTAATCAAAAGTGAACAATAACTTTCGGTTTTGGAATTTTCTGGGTTTTAAATTATAACTGACATTAATAATTTTCATAAAATTGGATTTTATTAAAGGAGATGAATAATTTTAAAGGGTATTTTTGTAAGATTAAATTCACCTGGAGAAACAAAGTACAGTGCTCTCTCGGTAATCCGGCAGATATCGGACCAGAGCACTGCCGGATTGCCGAAAACACCGGATTACTGGAAAATATTGAGAAAAACGCAGATATCAGTTGAAAATCAGTTTTAATTGCATTGTAAAAAACAAAGTAAAAAGTACAAAAATACATCATATAACTCACGTTATTCCTTGGAAGTAGACGGCTGGAATTATGCATCAATTGTTTTTGCTTTTTACGGTTGAGAGACACTTTGAGAACTTGTTCCTGTAACCTTTTTAAAACTAAGACATCGTTAGCAGACGCCATTTTCCTCCGCCCAGGCAATTGACGTGGCAAACGAGGCGATGGCCGCATTGTGAGTGATTGATTGTACAACCGCTGTCACTTCTTCTTCGTCTCTCCTGTTCCTCGTCCCCTTCCTCTCTTGCCACTTCCTCTACGATGTCATCTTCTGTCATAAACTGGTTGTTTTCATCAGCTTCACCAGTAAGCCATACGCCTAGGTCAACAGTTGTCAATGCGTTATCCGGTGAATCCACGAGTTGTTCGTTTACCACGTCTCGCAGTAGATTAATCTCCCTCTCTTCACTGGCTTTCTTGTTCGGTTTATCTTTTTTGTACTGATCCAGTAGTGTCATGTCCGGCCATAGGGGTTTCCAAGAGCAAATGATGACTTTCCCGTTAAGATTTTCCCAAGCATTAGCGGGCGAGTATACCATGTCTTTCAGGTTTATTTCTTTCAAGGATTCAATAACACTTTCATCCTTAGACAACACATTGTACAATAAGCTCTTTTTGTACTGCATTTTAATCGCCTGGATAATGTTCTGGTCCATTGGTTGTAAGAGGGGGGTCACATTCGGCGGTAAGAACATCACACGAATAAAACTGACGGCTGAATTCAACTCATCTTCACCGGGGTGACCGGGGCAGTTGTCTACGATAAGCAAAGCTTTTTCTGGTAGTTTCCACTCCTTCAAAAATCTTTTCACTGAGGGTTTAAAATGTTCATGTAATCAAGAGGAAGTTTGATGTTTTTAAATGCCCTAGGACTCTTCGCCTAACCTTTGACTAGCACTGTCACCTTATGTGCACCGCTTGCATTTGAGCAAGGCATGAAAGTGCACCCTATCCTTAGCCAATTTTCGTCCAGGAGCACTAGCTTCTCCACGATGCACAAATGTTTTTATGGTAACAACCGCCAAAATAAACCACTCTCGTCCGCATTTTAAACTTGGTCAGGAGTTAAATCACTTTCTTGGATAACCTGTTTGAACCTTTCTTTATATGGCTCAACAGCGCTTTCGTCACATGAAAGTTTCTCACCCGTTGTACTTAGCAGTCTTAATTCCATAAGGTTGTTTGAATTTCTGCAACCATCCCTCGCTGGCTTGGAAATCATCCTTTTTTGTAATTTTCCGATAAAATTCCCTAGCCTTTCCTTTAAGGATTTCACCAGAAGTTGGTGTATGCCTACCACTTTCTTGTAAAAACCAAGCATATAGGCTATCGTCACCTTTAGGATTTTCACCAGTTTTCAATGTCAGTCGATTACTTTTTAAATTTTCATTCGTCTTAAAAAACAACTTTTATCACTGTTTTTTCTTATGTCATGAACTGTAGCTCGATCAACACCGTATTCGTTAGCAACACTAGTTAACGTTTCAACCTATTCAAGCAGCTTTAGGATTTCATGTTCATCTAACAAAGATAGAGTTTTATGTTTACGTTTTTTCTGCACGGATACCGTCTTCAACACAACACTGCTACAACTGTCCTACACTAAGCAGGTACACTCGCGGGACAGATTGAGGAGCACTAAACGCGGCGCGATCGTGACTAAGACTGACGGAGTGAGTGAGGGGGCATGCATGAGTCATCGCTCTTGGCGCCAATGCATTGTTTACTCAGACACTAGTATTGTCCCTGCATGAGAAACATTGTACTGTACTGTATTGGGGACGCATTATTCGAATACAAAACGCCGGATTACTGGGAGTGCCGTAGAGCTGAGATGCCGGATTACAGAGGGAGTACTGTATAAGTTGTCAATGTGTCTGAAAATCCAAGTGCCACAAAATCATAATTCTTTACTTTACAAACTTTTGTAATCAAATTTTACAGTGCTTTTAGGAACCCAAGCAAACCCAAAAGCACCCCCCAGTAAACCTAGTGGGAGTAAACCCAAAAGCAAAACAGAAATGAAAATTAAAAGTTGTTAATCAAGTATCCCATTAAATTTTGTATAGTTAAAACAATCTTTTGGACGTATTATGGTATAATAAGTTTGTACATTGTCTATTGTGTTACAGTTGGGACCTCCAACATAGTTGTGTTGCGTCAAACCTAGTGCCTGATGTTCGGGTTCTGTAAGCTATGCTAACCCCCTCAACAAGCTGCAATTAAAATCATTAAACCTTTGTGGGGTGGCTTATTTTACGCTTAAAGAGGAATCACGTCACACGATCCTACGTTTTTGCTCGAAGGAGAAATCACGTCATATGATGTTCCTAATTGCCAGGGATCGAGTTTCTATTACAACTCTCAAACAGTTGGTTATTTCAACACTAGAATGTAGAGCTGTACTGCAAAAGTGCCTTTGTAGTAATAGTTGCTACTTTATTCCGCTGGAATGCACGGGCATGACATTGTGTACAAGAAACTGCCACATCTCTTTGTTTGATTTTTTCTTCTGTACCACAGGTTTCTCACTTTTTTGACTATTTTATTTGTGAGCTGCTTGTTTTTTTATAACTGAATTTTTATAATAAATCAATAACTAATTTTTTTAAGTGTTAATTTCTCATTGTTCGTAGTTTGTGAAAAATAAATCGTGCCATGTAACGTGATTACTTTTACAAAACCCAACCTCGATTTTTCAATCATTTTAAAGCTATAAATGTGTTAAAAATCATTTTACAGTTGTAAATGAGTTAAAAATGGATATAGTAAACAATATATAATAATTATGATTTAAAAAATTCTTACTCTGGAACTTGTCAAAATGTGAGATCTTCCACTCCTATGCGGAACGAATGAAATCACGTCATATGACGTGATTACTCCTCAAAGGGTTAAAAAAACACATTCTAAAGTAAATAAACATTTGTTTAACTATAACACTTTAGTCATAAGATATATAAGTCTCAAAATTCAAAAAAAAACTGTACTCTCCTTAAAATGTGTCATAAAAATATAACTTTTTAACTGTTGCATTTGGAAATCTATAATCAATTCTGAAAGTAGCACTTAGTAAGTACTTTCAATGAAAGTTTTAACATGCACTTTAAAATGGTATGTTTTGGAAATATAACAGGAAAAATGTATAGGTGACCTTGAGTAGTAGAGGAGTTAGCATACTAGACTCCAAAGCTCAAGGTCCCCAGTTGGTTCGAATCCGAGTGAAGACCATGGATGTTTGTACAGCTAAACAAATAATTTCAGATGGTGATAACCTGTCAGATTTTTTCACCTTAAAAAACAAAAACTTTTACAATTTCATCTTCTTACAAAACAAGGCCTGTCCTCAAAGTAACAGACATTTTGGCCTGATGCGGCAGCGGGCGGGGCTAGCGCCATCATCTGGGCGGCTAAGTGTTCCTACACTCAGTACGCAGCCAGCCTTGGTAGCTTGCGCATCGAGCCTATCATACTTTGTATACAGTGGAGTGTTAAATTGAGCGCTGCAATAGAAAATCCCACCAGTTGTGAAGTACGAGCTGTCATAAGTTTTTTGTTGGCGAAAAATCACAAACCAATTGAAATTTATCGCCAGATTTGTGATGTGTACGGCCAAGGAATAATGAGTGAAAGCCGAGTGAGGCAGTGGTGCATTGATTTAAAAAATGGCCAAACCAATGTTCACGATGAGGATCGCAGTGGTAGGCCTAGTCTTGTGAGTGATCAATTGGTGGTGAAAATCGTCGTTTTACAATCACAGAACTCTCAGACCATTTCCCCCCAAATTTCACAGAGTTTAGTTCATGAAGTGGTTTGTGGTTGGTAAACTTGGTTACCACAAATTTTGTGCCAGGTGGGTTCCGAAAATCCTAATGGAAGACCACAAAAAACAGAGACGTACTGCAGTACTGACATTTCTGGAAGACTACAACAAAAGTGGAAACCAAGTTATCGATTGTATCGTAACTGGCGACGAGACTTGGGTAAAGTACATCAACTGTGAAAAAAAAAGCAGTCGATGGAATGGGGGGGGACACACGCATTCGTCCAAGAAACCAAGGAAGTGTCTGCAAACGCTGTCAACAAGAAAAATCATGGCTAATGTGTTTTGGGACTCTCCTAGTTGATCTTGAACGTGGCCAAACAATCAGAGAGGTATTTTGTGAAACACTCAGAAAATTAAGACGTGCGATACAAAACAAGCGTCGGGGAAAACTGAGCAAGAAAGTTTTGTTTTTTCACAACAACGCTCGTCCACACACGGCCAATCGAACCCAAGAGTTAAGATGGTAAGTTTTATATCATCTGCCGTACAGCCCGGATTTGGCGCTGAGCGACTACCACCTGTTCCCAGCGATGAAGACGTGGTTCGCTAAGTAACGCTTTAACATTGATGCTGAACTGTATGCTGGTGTAAATCAGTGGTTGAATGCGCAGGAGGCAGATTTCTACAGAGTCGGTATTGAAAAGCTTGTACCACGTTATGATAAATGCCTTAATTTAAATGGGATTATATAGAAAATAACCTAAGAGTTTACCTTCAAAATGTATATAGTAATAATAGTTTTTTTTTCACTTTGTTTATTTTTTTATTTCAAAACGTCTGTTACTTTCTGGACAGCCCTCGGATGTTAATAAATTGGGAGTAATTTCTTTCTCCATAATTTTTATTTTAAAATATCCATGTTTTTAGCTATTTCAATTTAGGTTTCCTCGACAAAATCCATTTACAATATAAAATCACCACTTATGCACCAATTCTTCTATTTGTTACAACGCTAGCCGAATATATTTAGATAATCTATTTGAAAATTGTATTATGATGTTGAATTAGGTCCATATCACTCATTCAGTTGTTATCAACTTGTATGGGCATCTATACTTTAATTTGGTTAAATCTGAAATACTTACAAGATTTGAATGTGGTTACTGTCTCTAACATTTATGCTTTTTGATGATTGTAAGATTTTCAGTTGGAAATTTCAGTGTAAGTTTTTCATTTAAAGTCATTTGCATTATTGTGTAGCAGTCAATGGAAAGTAATACAGTATTACCAATATCTAATATTGTTTAGCTCTCTTCATATAGTATAAAAAAGTCAGCCAACTTAATAGAATCTTATTGTTCATTATTACCTACTAAACCAATTCAAAATTTGATTCATAAAATAAAACTTTACTTCCAACATTTATAACTGACCTACCTGAAATCAATTACTACTTTCTGCCCATCGACAAATGATTTGGGACTTATCAAATTTTCAAAATATTTTTCATCATATAATACTTCTTGAATGAAATAATCATTATTAACTTTGAAAGATAAAAGTGAATTCTTCCTATAATCAACATCTTCATCGACTGTGCTGATTAAATTATCTGGGCTGATTCCCAAAATAGATGTTACCAAGTTGCCATTTACACCGCTATCCGTTGTTTTGAAAGCTTTAACTGGTATTTGGAAGTTGAAATATTTTCCATTTGAACTGAATCCCAATGTAAGTGCTGAAGATATTGATTTTAAATCAACAGTGTGTATTGATTCACAGTTCTTCAAGGAATGTTTAATCTGAAAAAAAAAAGTTCGATAAATGTAAACGTTCAGCCAATGGTGTTTAACTTGACCTTAGTTGTTTGCAAACTACATTAGAACCTCTTTAATCCGAACTAACTAGAACTGGGGGTGTTTGGACTATCAAATCATTCGGATTACAGAACATATTGTGCTTTTCAGCTAAAACATGGTTAAAATGGATCATAAGTGTTATAGAAAAATTAGAAATACCTACTTTGCAATTTAATACATTGTTTTGCAACGACTTACCGAAGTCCGTTGCCTAGAGCTAGACTAGTTGCGCGCATGCGCGTCAGAACCGACCTTCAAGTTTGACCTACAATTAGAAATCAGTCTAGTTCCGAGTCCCGACCTATCAACTACACGCAAGCAGCAGGTCAAAAGCGTCCGTCGGCGACGAAGTTCTACGCTCACTCTAATCTTTCTAATTATGCCATAAGCAAGTAAATAAACTTTTAATTATAATCGGTAATCGTGTAACGTGACATTATAACCAATCGCGCACTCGTAATGAATATTTAGCGGTATTAAGTTGGGTTCGGTTATAGACCTATCGCGTACTACTGGTGACTAGTGAATAGATTAAGTTAAAGTGATATAGTTTAGATTTATATATAATTAATTAAGCGCTTGTTAAAAGCTGGCAGAATCGGATTTGCAGGGTTCGGGTAAAGGCAGTCGGTTAAATTAGGGTTAATGATCAATTAATCCCTCTGGGCATCTGGGTATCGTCCATTTTGCATCGACACTTCCAGTCACGACTTCCATTAATTTACGAAGTCGGTGCAAAAATACGCTGACTAGGGATTCCCAAATAAGATCAAAGGGATAACTGGTACAGT
>JAGFPH010000411.1:180328-227296 GCA_018207615.1 Philaenus spumarius | reverse complement strand
CATTTAATTATTTGTATTATGGGTATGTAAACGTAAAAGAGATATTTTATACTTTGTACAATGAATTTAAACTTCAACTCTTCCAGTGTGTTGGTTGAAATCTTAGGTCACCTTGTCAACATCTTTTTAAACTTTTCCGTTAGGTTCTTGTTCAGTCTTATTTAGGTTAAATAGAATTTTTGCATTTATACTTGCTATATTTATAATCTCAAAAAGTGCCAAGGACCAGCTTCTGGTTATTCTATGCACATTCTGTTACATGTGTCCTCCCCACCTTTGTTTTTATCTATGATTAGGGTAGACTCTTCCTTAAAGGAGGATTCTATGGTCGTCAAACCTTGTTTTGTTGTGCCCACTATGTGACACTCTTAGCTGATTAGAAGCCTGTACCCCTTGTGAGATCTAGGATTTTCTCCACCAAACATGTCTTCTTCGACCCCTGGTTGTTGGA
Source organism: Philaenus spumarius (assembly GCA_018207615.1). Classification (NCBI taxonomy): domain Eukaryota; kingdom Metazoa; phylum Arthropoda; class Insecta; order Hemiptera; family Aphrophoridae; genus Philaenus; species Philaenus spumarius. The sequence continues at coordinate 226,845 of JAGFPH010000411.1, read as the reverse complement.
TTCCAGAAAGCTCTATCCTTCTGAGCTCCAGCATTCCGCAATCAAATATGATATATATTGCAGACTCTTGGGCTTGTTTACAAAGCCAACAGCTTTGGTCACCTTCCAAGACTCCCACTGTTGCTAGATGTTTCTTGAACTGACCATGTCCAGTAATGAGTCGTTTGCTCTTTTGAGCTACTGTCGGTTTAACTTAAATAGGGGCTAGGTTAGCTTAGAGCTTGGTTCCTTCATCACTTGTTTACTTTGTGAGTGTAATGGGTATTTTACACCATCTCTAGCCCAGTTGTTTACTGCTCTCTTTGCCGTGCTACGGCTAATGCAACATATTCATTCCGGCCTCATAAAGGGTGTGGATGCTCTTTTGATTGAGAGAGTATCTGCCATCTCATTTTCTTGAATACCACAGTGTCCTGGCATCCATCTCAATTCCACCAAGTTTTTCGTGAAGAGTTTGGATAGTGATGAGAGGCACTCCTTCACCAGTTTGGACGTTATTTGTACTTAGTCCACCGCTTTAAGTGCTGCTTGAATGTCTGATAGGATTAGGATAATATGTCTTTTTCTTATATCCTTTGGACAAACCTAAAGTGGCCATATGCAGTAAATGCTAAGATTTCTGCTTGGAAGATTGTGTAGTGCGTCCCAAGATTCACAATGATGTTTGTCCTTTGGTGATGCGCTGTAACCCAAGTTTTTGCCCATCAAAGACCCATCTGTGTACCAGAATCTAGTTTCATTCCCGCTGGAAGTCAGGAGGAAATTTTGTAGCAAGTCAGGTCGATGCAAAGGTAGAAAGATATAGGCTACGTGATTGTCTATTATAATGAAAAAATATAGGCAATTGTTTAATATACTAAAACAATATAGGTAGGCGGCCAGTAGGCCTAATTGTTTACTATACTGAAGTATATAGGTAGGCATACTATATACAAAATATAGGGCTACAGGTGATTATTTACTACACTGACTACAATACAAATTAAGAATATGTTATGCTTGTACACATGCTTAACTTAGATTAATATACTGTAGATGCTAGACATAGGCCTATACCTGATTTATTAACTTAGGAATATATGCTTATAATTAAATACTATTAAGTAAAATGAAATGTTACTAGCATCTGCTTTAAGAATAAGATTATGCCTTGGAGATCTAACCCTGGTAAATATAAATTAGGAATATGCTTATAAATAAATAATATAAAAGTAGCCTAGCATAAGATTATCTAGCATCTGCGTTAAGAATAAGGTTAGCTTGGAGCAAGTCAGGCCGATGCAACTGTAGATGACTCATACCAGAAATGTAGAGAAACACCATATCCAAGATTCAATGTTTTTCCGTAAAGCGGTGAATCTATAATTTTCATAATTCCTACAAGTGTCAAACTTTTCTCAAGCAACGATTCAGCAAGTGGTAACTTGTCCACAGTAATATTTTTTTAGCTTATCTACAATGTCATGGCCTCTATTTGATGACTGCTTCTTAAAATAAACTTCAAAATTACTGCTATAAAATGTTTTTAAATCATACATGCGCAAATTTTAAAGCAGTCCTTGGTTGGTTTTGAGTCATATATTGTACAAAAAACACATTCCTTGGAAAAAATTTAACATTTCATCGATCGTTAGGCTACAAATTCACTTTTTAACAATCAATTCAGTTTTGCACAAATAAATTTAAAATTGATCTTATTGGTCCAATATTATCGGTCTCTTTCTGGTCATCTGTAGAGTCTCTATAATCAAACCTTATAGATTGCAGCAATAATAAAAAAGAGTTGAAACTTATTACAGTATGATGATCACACCTGTTCCGTCCCTTGCCCAAAGTTCTCAAACATTAGCATGACCACTTTTTAAAATTCCAATCAAATCAGCGAACCAAACAGTGTCATAATTTCAGTTCTGCTAGATTGTTCACAATCTCTCCCTCTATAAAATCGGAAATAGAGAAAATTTACTTATTAGAGTGGTACCGGTACGTCCTAAAATCTCATCAATCAAGAGATATTTATAATTTTCAAAAAAGCTTGAATACATTAGGGCTACTCACATAGAGTTTAAGCATGCGTAGCCCGATGTCATTGAAAAGATACATCCGATATTTCCTGGGTTAAATAAGTTCTGACAGTGGCGTAGCGAGGTATCGTTCGCCCTGGAGCAAAAACAATCCAGGAGCCCCCTCCCAATTGAACCGGCAGACAGGTGACTCATGCCACCTTTTATCCTCCAAGCTGCAGCTCAGGCCGCAGCCAGGAAAAAATTAACCAAACTGTAGGCCTACCCCCCCCTCCACGATGTTCAAAATTCATATCATAATTTTAAAGTTCTTATAGTTTTAGTTATACAGGGTGGAACAAAGTTAGTGCTAAAAACTTCGGGAAATGGTTCTATGGGTCAAAATAAATACAAAATCAAGAATAATATTTTTTCGAAAAACGCTTCATTTTCCAAATATCCGCCATTTTGTTTCTTTTACTAAATAATTAATATCTAGAGAACGGTTTAACCGATTGAGTTCAAACTTGGAATGAAGTTTAACCTAACAATGATCTATCTTGAGAAAAGTAAGCGATTATATCCAATCATGCATTTCAAAATGGCGGCCGTTTGAAAATTTCAGACCTAAATTACTAAAAAACCGTACATTTTAACAAAAAATTTCAAGACACTTTTTTTGTAGCCCTTTTGATTCCCTATAGTTTGGTGTAACTGTTAAAACAATCGTATGAAGGATAAAGCTAAGTTATGTGTAATAATTGGTTTATTCAACCCAGCATCCTATACCAACACAGTAAATACTACAATATTTTATGTACAAATGCTGTCATTATCTTGAACTTAACTATTATTCTTCATCCGATTGTTTTAAAGTTAAATCATCCGATACGGTATTAAAAGGGCTACAAAAAACGTAGCTTGAAATTTTTTGTTAAAAAATACGGTTTTTGAGTAATTTAGATGTGACATTTTCAAACAGCCGCCATTTTGAAATGCATGATTGAATATAATCGCTTGTCTTAAGATATATCATTGTTAGGTTAAACTTCGTGCCAAGTTTGAATTTAATCGGTTAAACCGTTCTGTACCGTAGATATAAGTTATTTAGTAAAAGAAACAAAATGGCGGTTTTTTTGAAAATGAAGCGTTTTTCGAAAAAATATTGTTCTTGATTTTCTATTTATTTTGATCCATAGAACCATTTCCCGAAGTTTTTAACACTAACTTTGTTCCACCCTGTATAAATGTTTCAGAGCAGTAATTAGGTAAATATAACCAGTGCTAATGATCTTAAAATTGAATAGATTTTTTTTGTTAAAACTTTTATAATATAACGTTAAGTTAAATGAATAAATGATAATTTATCAAAACTGCTGTTTTTCTCACATAATACTTTTTTTGTATTTTATAAATGTCTAATATTGAAGAAACAAAATGAAAAGTTTACATTTACAGCTCTTTCAAATTCAAAATAATTTTTCCTTTATTTTTCAGCTGCAAATGTGGTTATCACATTACTAAAATCAACACTCATTATTCTGTTAGTTTGTAGATATTGTTGAAAAACAACTTGACGTTTTTGCGATTGTGTTGCGAAGATAATTTTTAGCTTAGAAAAATATATCGGGAAAACTGGTGGTCCTACTTACATAAGTTTTTACTCCCACCATAAATAACAAGTTTTTGTTACTAATCAGCACTCATTGCAGTGATAAATAAGCTATGCGCAGGACTCCCCCGCAAGTGTGTAGCCTCCACCCGATTTAATTACGCTGTGCTGAAAGCCTCACAGCCAGGCCCGTGCTTAAACCTTAAGTGCAGTTAGTTGGTCCTACTAACTGTGGTTCTTGTCACAACAGCCAGTCATAAGTATGCACCTACAACGAGTTCTAAAAATCTTGCGCTTGACTCCTAATGATAAATTTAGACGACACGTTGCATTATAATGTACTATTTCAACAATTTTCCGCCCCCTCGAGGCCAAGCGCCCTGGAGCGGCTGCTCCACTCGCTCCATGATCGCTACGCCACTGAGTTCTGAATTGAGTTCAAGTTTAAATTATTTTATTTTCTGCTTATAGGCTTAATTAATTACATTAAATTTTGTAGATTATATTTTCTTTTTACATTTATTTAAGATGTTTAGAAAAATAATTGACTATTACAATTAATTACATATTAGCCTAGAGCATTTTCTTGCACATACGTTGGCACCTCTGCAGCAATATGGCAATATGTCCTAACGAAAACTTTAGCCAAAAGATATTATGAATTTCATCATTAGAGTTAAACTTTTTTCAAACGGAACATAATGTAAAAGGATTTATTAATTATTGTTGTTGTATAAGTTTTAGGTTAGGAATAACGTGCCGATTTTATCATTAAAATAGTTAGTGATATTACAATACAATGAAGATGCATTAATGTATGATTCTTTATTTTTTTGTAAACTTTAGTTTCTTGCGGAGTGGGGATTTAAAAGTGTGGTTTAGTAAAGGAAAATCCACTTCTTATTATTCATCAAACTAACCTAGGCTATATTTAAAATACTTCTTTTACCTTAGATAAAATTGAGTTTTTTATCTTTGTTGCCATTTTTGACAATTTAATAGGAACATAATACAAATACAGTATTATGATTTTTTTCCTTACATAAACTTTAACTTCATAATAATAAATGCTTCACTACAGAATAACCTATAAAGTTCTAACATTGATGATAATTTAACTGAACAAGTGAAAATTGCAAACCAAAACAAACTTTAACAGCTGATTTCACTTTTAATACAGCTGATAAATTCGATTTGAGCGCTTATCGTGAATTGTTTGAACTCGACAACTCGTAGCAGAATAACAAGAATAAGCAGAAGCAGAACAGTTTTATCAGTGCAAATGGAAATACTTATAAAAATATAAATATTTTGAACTTTGACGTTTGTTCAGAGTTGATTCACAGTATTGTATTGTATTTTGTTTTGAGTATTCCAGTATTAAGTCAGTTAAGTGTGTACTGTGTATAAATTGTGATAGAATTCTTAATAAACAATACCAAAGATGAATGAAAGTCATTTTGAAAGGGTTGTTAAGAAAATACCAGGAAAGATTCAAGTAGAATCTAAATCTGAAAAACAAGGTTATATTGGAGACTTGAGTTCAAAATCTAAACTAGAACTGTTAGATCTGCTAAGTAGGCAAGATAAGCTATTAAGTAGTAGGTAGGCATAATTATAATTCACTTATTTTTCATCAGGTGAAGTTTTAAAATACCACTACTTGCTGAAGTAGCACCACCTATAAACTTTTTTTTGGAAAATAAGAAGTGATACCAACTTTATAGCCTATTTTGAACTATAAAATAGTGTACCAACTGGAAACACATTTTGACTCGAGACTGTAAATTAGTTTGGTGCAAATTTACTTTATGATTCTCAACAGAAATGCAATTAAAAAAAGGCCTGAAGTTCTAACTGTATAGTCTTGTCACAGTATGTTTACAACATTTAACAGTAGAATGTAACACAATATCGTCAGCTGCAAAAATATCAGCTGAGGGTCGTGTAGTAAATTCACGCCTTTAGTTTAGGTTTTTTTTTAGATTGTAACCCAGCTGTGTTAAAATAAATATGGGCGTAAGTTTACTATTCGACCCTAGCCTAATATTTTTGCAGACAACAAAGTTTTACATTCTAGTGTTAAATGTTGAATGCAGGTAAACATACTGTGACTAAATACTATAGGTTATTAGTACCTTTAGATTTTTTTTATTCTGGAATTTCTGTTGCCATAGGTTAGACCTAGGCTAGGGTCGAATAGTAAACTTGCGTCAAAGTAGGGGTAAGGCTATTTGCCTATCATATAGCCTAGTCTTCTTCAACTAAATACAGTACATTTATTTATACACTCTAACCTAGAATGCCGATCTAAAAATAAGCAAAACCAGAACCTGGCACAAGTTTACTATTCGACTCCAACCTAACAAGAGAAAAGTTTACTATTGCTAACCTATGACAACAGAAATGCAGCAATAATACAAAAAAATAGCCTAAAGGTTCTAACCTATAATATTTAGTCATGGTAGTATACCTGTATTCAACATTTAACAAGTAGAATGAAAAACAATGTTGTTGTCTGCAAAAATATCAGCCTAGAGTCGAATAGTAAACTTATGCTCCAGAACCTAAATTAACTCACAGTTGCCAGTCACTTGTAAAAAATGTTACTTAGGCCTATAGCCTACTAAAAAGTTTGCTTTTTAGATTAGAGGGTGAATACTGTAATTTCACCTTGAAACCAATATGTAAATAAATAACAAATAAAGAAAAACGCCTACTTAATTTTACTTTCAATCACACTGTGCCAGAATAGGTTTATATTTAAAAACAATTTTAATGAGCTTTATATTTAAATATATTATATACACATAGACCTATATTGTATTTAAAATATATAATCAAAACATAAATTTAATTTGAAACACTGAAGCCCCAACCACAAGTTTGATAAATAAATTAGGTTTTTGGTTGAAAGGGGCTTCAGTGTTTCAAATTGATTCAATTCACCACAGTAACTTACTCTGTTGAACATCTACTAACATAATATATATATTATACAGATTGTGACAAATTTTTAATACTCCATTACTTGTTTTATTGTGGCTGGATTGCCATTTTTTGTTATAAAACCTGAACCTAAACCAACTTAACTTAAGTTACAGTATGTTTCCACTTTATAAAAATATATACAAAAGTTGTTAGTATTTCTTACTTTCTTAAAACAAAGGTTGTCTCAGGTGATGCTTTTTCAAGAAGTAGAGTGGTATGCTAAAACTTTTGCCAAGCTGCTAATTAACCATCGTATTTAGGCTAATTTATTTTCCTAAAAATATATTATAGCCTATAGATAGGGCGAAAATACATTAGAACCCCACGCCATACTGCGGCAGAAGTGCTTGATGTATACGCAAGAAAATGCTCTAATATGTAATTGTAATGTTCAATTCTATTTCTAAACGTCTTAAATAAATGAAAATATATAATTTACAAAATTTAATGTAATAATTATAAGCAGAAAATAAAATACTATAAATTTAAACTCAATTCACAACTTATTTAACTCAGAAAATATTAGACATAGGCTGTCTTTTCAATGGTATCGGACTGCGAATTCATAAATAAAAGAATGTAAAATAAACACAATTGGCGGATTCGCTATTTCTACAACTTAACATCACTTAATAAAATACACATTTATAACAAAACAGGAACACACACATTTAATTCACAATTCTTAATGTTTACCGTTCCTTACTACAAACTACGAATATTCAATATACATCGGTGTTCGATTGAATCAATCCGATATGTATAACAAGGGCAGAAATATATTTTTTACACAAATGTATTTTGAATCAATGAAAATTTTAAAAAAATCCTGAAGTTCCGAAGCAGTCATGGTAGTCATTTACTTGCAGTCCACAGTAGAAGTACTTATAAGCACTACTTTATTTCCTAAAAATAAGGTTGTCGTCTGAAAACATATCAGCTGAGGGTTGTAAAGTAAATTTACATGATGGTAAAAAATAATAAAGCCTAAACTTTAACATTGAGTTGCTTTCTGGCACAGATGGGCCAAGACTTCTGTGCGCCGCCAGAACTGGTCGGGTTAGGGCGAGGGTGTTGGCGGGGGTACTTTTGTGAAAACATCTTATGTCGCGCTACTCAACATAGCACACATGATATAATTTTTTGCGCTTTCCTTGCAATTTTGCCTTAAATCCACAAATATAATACAAAATATTTTCTTTAAAATAAGAACATTTTGGTTCATCTAAACATGATAGTAAATTTAAGTCAATACGATCTTCATTAGTGTTATCATTAGCTTGCTCATAAGCACACGTAAAGCTTACTATTGAGCTTTGGATAACAGGATCAAAGTGCAAGATGTTCACATTTTCACTATTACACAATTTCTAAACATAAGCTTCATCAAGGCTCTGTGAAATTGTTTTACATGACTTCATCATATCTCAAAAACAAAACAAAAACTAGCTCATTAGAAATAACAGTAAATCTAAAAACACGACTTGTTTTTATCACAAAGACAGAGGACTCGCCACTAGACTCAGGGAAAAGCAGAAATGTAGTAATTAATTATTCTTATTTAAAGAATTCATTCTAAGAATAATGTAACAAAGAAGTAGATACGCAACATATCCATACCCCATCGCGGCGTCTTTTTAAACGGCGCTCTCGCATAATCTGCTCATTGTATGTACTGTATCGTGGCATTGGGCAGTATTACAAAAAAAAAGCTTTGGGACAAAAAAATTAATTCAGAATGTTATCTTCAACTTTCTAGATAACAGTTTAAACCTGCCAACAAATAAAAAAAAAATCTCGCATAGGCCTACTACTTTTTCCAACTCATACGGTAGTGAATCAGAATTTAAAAAATATGGCACAAAAATAATTATACAAAATCCCCATACAGTTATTTTACTTTTTAATTTATACAGATGGTTTCCCCATTTCATCCTCTAAAAGATGGTATACAATTCAAACGAGAAAAACGATGTCTATGAGGTCAAAGGTCAGGTTAAGTGAAGCGCTGTCCTTATTTACCTTTTATTTACCTGCAAGTAAATAAAAATATTATACTTGACTTAAAACTATAGTAACATTATTTATTTGTTCTATACTGTTATTAATACTATAAATACCAATATTGCTCAAAATAGAACTAGGCCTACCTATTTAATTATTAAACATAACATTTGATGTGTAAACATGAAACGCAAAGTAATATGGGAAATTAAGCATTGTATTCTCGAATAAAGCAACAGGCAATGTTTTTAATGCGGGTAGTAGTAGCGAGCCCGCGCGCACAGAAGTCTTGGCCCATCTGCACAGGTATTAGTGCATAAAGATAAATATACATTTATATATACACAAACCTCATTATATGCTACATTATATTTTTATTTAATAAACTGAGACAATTTGCGTAGGTGGGTAGCACTACCTACTTTTCTAAAACAGGCCGTCGGCTGCTATGATGTTACTTTGGAGTATACGGTAATACTAGAATCTACTGAATTATGCCTTAAGAAATAACTCATTTATTATCCATGGTTTGGACAGGTGTAAGTTTACAATATCATATAAATACTGAGAAACAAAAAATGGGAAGAAATATTTAAAATGAGTCCAATAAATCAGATCACATCAGTTAATTAATTAGTCAATGACGTTAGTGGATACAGAATATATAACATAAATAATTGCCAAATTTAAGAACAGTTTACAATTTTGGTATTATTGAACTATATATATCTTAATAAAAATTATTGTATGTATTGTTTTAATGCATTAGGCATGGATACAAGTTACCTAACACAAAAAAAATTATAGTACTTATAATATAAGAATGAGTCACGAGTGCAGCAAGGTTAGTTTTGAGGTAGGTTTGAATTAAATATTAAACTTTGCCACCCCTAAATGTTTTTATTAATATATTGAAATTTGATTGTTCTAGATAAAAAAAAAATATGTATTCAATAATTTACCCAAGGAATCTTGTTTCAGAAATTTCATCAATAAATTACCTGACAAGGGAGAAAAAATAAGAAGATTTAGAAATTACATTGAAGTAGAGATTCAGAAAAGAAATGAAAATGATAGGCTCTCTGAAATGTTGTCAAAGATAAATATAAATGGAAAAGAAGGGTTGGATAGGTTAGAATGGTCTGGTAAATGTGCTCCTGGTTTTCAGACTAGTGAAGCGAAAGAAGCTGAAGAAGAAGATAGTGATGATGAAACAGATCCTTTGAAAATATTGGCAGGTCATTCAGGGGCTGGATTCCATAAGAAAAAGCACAAGTAAGAGTATTAAATTTTTTATGGTAAATTATGGATGATATTGCTATTAATATAGTACATTAATTAAGTACAAGTGACATGCTACTCTGAATAAAGACATAATACCGTACTACTTATGGCTAGAAAATTCCCAGGTAGGAATGAAAAATTCAAAATTACAACTCATTGAAGAAAAGGCTAAAACGATTTTTTTTCTAGGTTCTTTTACTCGGTATAGATGTTTATTGACTAAAAGTACTCTTAAAGTAGGTACCGCTGTGTGTGTTGGTACAGGCTTGTGTTACATTTGTCTATCGAATAAATTTAAAAAAAAATTTGAATGTCTTATATCTATTTATTGTTTTCAAGACAAGTAAAATACAAATACTATTCATGTGTTTTCCATATTTTCATTTCAAGATTCTTGTGACTTCCGCTATTCTGATTTAAGATCATGAAAATGGAATCACTGCATTCCTACTTTTTATAGAATAATATATGTTAGAGGGGAAATGTTATTCCAATCAATTAAATAAGTAATAAGTGTATAGGTGGAACAAATGGTCACAACACTCAGGGCTGTAGAATACAAGGGCTAGACCAGTCCGCCAAGGAAAGCGTTCCCGTGCTGCCACTGTGATGACGTCACGGTGGTACCTCTTGCCCCATTCCCACCGCTTCTCATAAGTATTCTTTGCTTCAATAATTTCAATTTCTTAGCAAACCTGTAACATTTTTATGAAGCGCTCTTCTTTAATTTTAGTATTGACACTACACAAAGCAATAAGTAGAGTGTAAGCAATTAGTCTAAAGATGTAAGAAGAAGACAGAGTTACAATAAAACTAATTTGTAGGTAATAAACCGTTGTAGTGTACTAATGTTAGCATATTTTTAATTTGATTCTATGAAACATTTCTGAAAACTAAATACGAAATTGAACAAAATGTGTCACATTATTGAAAATAATTGTATTTATTACAATAAACCACTAAAACTTGAATGTCATACTGCAGTTTAATAAAACATGTGTAATACTTATAAAATAAAACACATAAAAGTTATAAATAATGAGTAGCTTATATGCAGATATGCACATAACATAATAATTACTGCTGAGATAAAATATTAAAAAAATAAAATAAAATTGCTTTATAGAAATTTTCCTTCTCTAGGCCTTAGGGAATACTTAATTTAATAGTTGAATTTAAACAATTGAACTATTTAAATTAAAATTGACACTGTGCAATTTAATTTAGTCTAGAAGTTTAACTTAAAATTATGTTTTATTTATTTATTTTTGTCATCAATAATTTTATTACTCTAGGTTTAAATTTGATTATAATTATTTGTATATTATATATTTATTTATATCTAATTATTCTGACAATTTTAAGTGCACTTTGCTAGTAAAGATTTTTTTTAAACCATTTTAACTTTATAGTTGCAGAAGAAATTACTTGAGAACCTTGGTAACTTTTCAACATAAAGTAATCTCGCTTGCAACTCTTACATTAAATAAATAATATTTTTTAATGTTTATTTTAATTTGCAGCTGATTACTTAAAATTTGTTGTTTTTAAATTTTGAGTTATCAATAATTACCGATGCTCTAAGTTTAAATTTTATTATTATTTATATATTATATATTTATTTATTAACATCACATCATTCTGAAAATGTTTGATCTAATGTACTTTGTTGGTAAAAGTGTTTCTTAGAATATTCAAGTAACACTCAGACAATATTACTTGATAATCTTGGTAACATTTCGTTACCAAAGTAATCTCGTCTGCAACGTAACATTAAATAAATACATACCTTGCTAAACATATAATTTAATTGATTGTGTATATTGTGTAATTTTTTTAAGAAATTCATGGAATGCCTCTTCGAGAAAATTAGTATTGAATATGTGTCAAAAGGCGAAAATCTCGCGGAATTATATACCTTCTTTAAAAACGTGTACTGAGCAAAATAACTGCTCAATATTCACCAAACTTGCTAAACTTATAATTTAGGTGATTTTGTGTATTGTATAACTTTTTAAAGAAATGCGTGGAATGCCTCTTCGAGAAAATTAGCCTTGAATATGCGCCAAAAGGCGAAAATCTCGCGGAATTAAATACTTCCTTTAAACACTTGTACTGAAAAAAATCATTGCTCAATATTAACTAAACTCGCTAAACATATAACTTAGGTAATTGTGTGCATAGTATAAATTTTTCAAGAAATTTGTGGAAAACCTCTCCGAGAAAATTAGCTTTAAATATGCGTCAAAAGGCGGAAAATCTCGCGGAATTATATATCTTCTTTAAACCCTTGTACGGAACAAAATAATTACTCAATATTCACCAAACTTGGTTAACATATAATTTAGGTGATTGTGTGTATTGCATAATTTTTTAAAGAATTATCGTATGCAACGTTATATTAAATAACTTGTGAGAGCTAAGGCGAACCGTGCTTACACGGCGTGTCATGGTACCAGAGTGACGTCACATAGAAGGGGGGGCGAGAGGAAGTTTGGGACAGTCGGCGAGCTTCAACATCAAAGGAGTGGTCCAGCCCTTGTATTCTATAGCCCTGCACAACACTGATGAATCTAAGTTTTAGAAGATAGTCTATACTAAATGTTGGCATATATATATTAGTCGAATATGAGACAGGAAGGAACCTAATTAGTATAAGCCAGACAGGCCTTTAATAAATGGTCAGAAACTATTCCTCACATCTCCCAGACAATTCCCTTCAGTTTCCCATTCCTCAACTAACTGTACATTTCATGTGTTAGGTGAACATGGGTTTCATGTTTTATGAGCTGCAACGTTTGAACAGTTTATAACGTTAATTGAAAGTTTCTACCTTCCATGTCACAAACTGTACTTTTATAACTGGCGATTATAAAATCAAAACACACTCAACGATGACTTGATGCTCTCCTTCTTTGTACAGAAAATGGATGTAAATAACGAGAATGTTGTGAATTTCAAAACATTCACTAAACAATCTTTAAGTACCAAATCACTTTGTAACCAACATAATAAAAGTCTGCTAATAAGACAGTTCATATTTAAACAAAAATTGTTTTTATATTTTAAAATCTGGTTAACATTGTTAACTGTAGGTTCGTCTAATTCTAATCATGCAATAGTCAAAATAAAGTACTTTTTTGTTTTATAAAAATGTCATGTTATTGTATTGGACATTTATTACTTTCTAAAGTTTTACTCGTGCTTTCTCGGTTTTGTCTCATGTTTCCTGGTTTTAATGTCTCATGTTAATAAAAATGCACAATTGACCCTTCAGTATTAACATCTCTAATTTTAAGTAATAGTTGCATTTATCTTAATATATATTAAGGCATTATTTCAATTATAAATTACTGATTAGGGGTGTGTTTGGCACTAATTATCTACAGATCAAGTGCACACCTATGACCTTTTGATTGGAGCTTGCAACAAATAAACTTTTTTGTTCCCATATTTAAGATTTGGCCACGATGTTGAAACGTTTCCCCTTTTTATGTTTTCCAAACGTTTCACTAATACAGACGGATTTATCTTTCCGAATCCGGCAGCTCCCGCCATCTAGCGACACACTAAAACTTTATCTTCTCTCCAAGCAGTACCGTTGCCGCTTATCGCTATTCTCTCAATTAGTTGCTTATCGCGATACTCCAATCAGCTGTTTGGAAGTTTCTCGAAGCGTCTCTAGTCTTTACCAACGGCCATTTTATATATCCAATCTACATCGAGCCAAGCCGTGGCACACAGCTCTTGTAATGTCGTACCTACACTTCCTCCTGCAAATACTTTCTGATATGGACAAGCAATTTTGTTCTGTTAACCAGGTGCGTTATTAATTTATTTAACATTAATGTCATGCTCCTTAACAGGGGAGTATACGTTTAAAACATTGTATAATTATGCCATGTTTAGGTTACGTCATGCGAACCTGAAAGATATTGTAAACTAAATTTTGCAAAAATTACTACCATAAATTCTCATTTTATTAACAATTAGTGTAACAAATAGCTTTCAGCAATTTAACTCTTAATGTTTTCATCTTAAACAGAGCCTAAATGTTGTGTGAGTAGTGCTTACAACTAAAACAAGTTAACAATTATTTGAAAGTAATACATTTTCTACATGGCTAAAGCTAGTTAACAATTTTTTGAATGTAATAGATTTTCTACTTTGCTAATGCAAATATTGTCAGTTTTGCAAACCTAAATTAATTTCTCATGGTTGTTGTAATAATGTTTTAATTTTAAAAGAACAGGAGCTAAATGCTGTATAAGTCATGTTTGAAGCTAAAACAATTTAACAAAGTATTTGAATATTATAGACCTTTTAACATCACTTTTATAAGTTTGTGAAGCAAAATCAACATCTCATAATGCTGTAATAATATACCAAACCTGACTAGAGGTTAATAGTTGTGTAGGCTATTTTCAAAGCCAGAACAAGTTCTAAGTTAGTTTGCCACAAAATATTTGCTGGATTTTGTTACAAAGCCAGTGTTACCAGTTTTAAAATGTTTTATACACTTTTGACTATGTGTACACAAACTATTACTTTACTAAAATCAGCTGAGGTAAAGCCTGTTTAACAAATTGTGTGCTTGCTTATGAGTTTTTCAGTAATTTTCACTAAATGTCAAAAACATTTTTATTAAAACTAAGTTAGCTGGTTTACATGTCTGAATCTGTTGAGAAACTGAAGCAAATCAGTTACTTATGCATTGTTTTTCTTTGTTAGCTTTGCTGGTCCAAGTTTGGGAGCTACAGACACTCCACCAAAACCTAAAACAAATATATTTGCAGTGATAGTGACTTATTTATTTCTCATCTCAAATGAGATGAGGCAAATTTTATAATTAAACTATGTGTTAGTTTAAGAAAGGTGTTAGTAATGAATAGTAGCATGCTTGTTTCGAACTATAAATTAGAAAGTTGACTTTTAAAATCTACTTTTATGCCCATAAGGTTGTTTTAAGTTGGCCAACGATTTTTTTTTATTATTTAAATTTACCTGTCTCATGGGAGACATCATTTTCATTGCTCTGTCTTTTGCTTTTGCCAAATGGCTACCTTAATAAAATTTCATGTCAATATTTATATATTTTTTATTATTTAGGTTCAAACCTAACCTCATTTTGATTTTGTTTGTCTATGTAATATTATATATGTATGTTTTTGTAAGTGTACTCTCCCAGAGGAGCAAGGTTTTTCTAAGGTTTAAAGGCGTTAAATGTAGTATCGTAAATAAGGTGTTTTTGTGGCTTTTCGAGTGGTTACGCTGCGACCTCCATCTTGAAATCGATCCATTGCGACTTTATACTTCCATCTTAATGCCACAGGTGGTCGATGGCGTAACAATGTTTGGAACTAAAGCTAATATTTAAATAGCATTTTGACATGGTTCTGTCTGTTTTTAATGCTTAAAAGTTTCATTGTTAAATTTCTCATGGTATTAAATTAAAGATTCTTTCATTTAAGAATCTTCTACTGCACATTAAAAACGTACTAAATTAAATAGTAGGAAATTATATAAAAAAAACTATGCCAATAATGGTATGTCAAGATCTACGACTTCTATACACAGCCTAATAATCGGACTGGCAATTTTGCCCTGCTGGGTTGTGTGAGAAAATGGCTTCTATAATTAATTCTAAAATGTATGTTATATTTGTACACCATCACAAATTTTTTATGAGACAAAAATGTAAAAAAATTACAAAAGTGAATTTAATATTTTATTATAAATCAATAATGTTTTTCCTATCTGATTTACTGATTTGATTTTGATCATAAAAATGGTAATAATTAACATGATATTTATTTTCCAGAATTCTAAAACCTGAAGATCCTTTAATTAAACCTTCTGACTTAGTAGATGTGGAAATAAATTCATCTCAGAATGAAAATACCAACAGTGTTACCGAAGAAGAATATGCTAAAGTATTACGAAGTAAGTTGGATTCAAAGGCTAACCAGGCTAAAGAGAGGTTTCTTCCATACCGAACTATCAATCCACCTAAAAATAAAGAAGTAAAAGAAAAGAAGCAGTCAAAGTATTGGGAAATAACAGCTGCGACTCCTCCTCTACCTGTTCATGGTGACACAAAGCGTGTCACTTTGGAGGAGTCGATCCATTTACAGTATAATCAGGAACAAAAATTTAAGGTATATTTTAGAGATGTTTTAATTATTTACTTAGGTTTGTAATGTTACTAAAATGTTACTGTTTTATAAAATAAACAGTAGTCACATCATTCAGGGATCATTTCATAAACCACCTAATAGCACCAATATAAATACACATAGGCCCATTATCTTCATGCCCCATTTCAAGAATTAAGATAAAATCATTCATCATTTTTGTAAAACAATACAGACTTAAGTTTATTTAGGCCAACACATATATAGAGGAAAAGATCAGTTAAAAGATTGAGGGGGAGAAGAAGAAACATTGTTGAATAGGGAGTAAGAAGAATGTGGTGACCAGGATAGAAATTCTTTCATCAACCTTGGTAGAGCAGGTCTGCAGAATATGTCCGATCGCCCGAACGAGGTTCGGGGGAAATTGGGATTGAGCTGGAAAAATTTTTTCATGGAAAAAATCCTCAAAAAAAGGAAAATATAATTATTTTGGGGAAAAATAGATTAGAAATGATGGGAACAAAGGTCGGACTAATCGGTTTGTACGATACATATACATACTCACCAACACACACAAAGTGTGTTGTCTGCTTTCTGCTGCAAGCTGCAAGTCGGACAGCGTTCCTATTTAATTTTCATCACACAAAATATCGCACGGTCGAGCTGCCGATACGATATTTTTGTGCCGGTTGATGACTGGCAGTTTCTTGATTCTTGACTGGCTTCACATTCTTTCGTTAGGTATTAACAAATTATTATTATACCGGCAAATTTTGATTAGTTTCATACAAATGATATTATTCAAGCGATAAGAATTAAATCATATTAAACCAAATTATACAATGATACTTAATGCATAGGTATTACTGATGCTTTTAATTTTTTTACTGAAATTAAAAATCCGTCTTTATCAGTAATATGCGTACAATGTGATGACTCTTTCATTGCGTAGATGGGGGTGGAGGCATGGGGTATACTGTTATCTGTTATATCTCATATCTTTCGTTTCGAGTTTTCGACCCCGTCAGTTTATATTTTATTTATTTTTTTTTATTTTTACATACAGCCATTAAACATTAAATAATGCAATAGGCATTGTCAAAGTTCTACTTTACAATTAAATAATATTAATTATAATTTGTACAAACAAGCTACACAATTTGATATAACATACAAATAATTTATAAAAACACATGTTTCTGGCTTCAATCTGAATACAATTATTGCATTATATAACATAACAAAATACACTAAAAGTTAAAATATTAGACCATTCAGCCTCCAATTTAGTTATTTAAGGGATGTTTATGCCACTGAATTCCCTAATATCATAAAATGGATTCATAATAAGCCATTTATGAAGTTTATTTTTTAAATCTTTAATTGGCAGTTCTTTTAACCTTTGTGGCAGACCATTGAAAAGCTGTAATCCCAGAACATAGAAACTGTTTGTAGACTTAGTCAGACGACAGTAGGGAACATCAATAAGACAGCTATTTCTTGTATTATAGCAATGAACACTAGACCTATAGAGTTCTTCCGCTGTATTGATTTTAATATGTGTCAGTAAATCAAAGAGATACAGATTAATTACGGTCATAATCTTTAGTCTAATAAAAATGGGGTGACAATTTTCTCTATAACCAGCATTAGCCAAATATAAGTAGCAAGTGGTCTAGGAGGTTGTTTATTATTGTGATGTTTAAGAGGCAATGTAGTGAACCATCGGAGGGTTATTAAGTATTATATTATAGTGTTTCGTAATATTTTCAGTAGTGACTGTGGTAGGTAATTCGGTAATTGAATTGGAACTAATTAAACATAACATTTTACTTTGTATTTACCACTTAAGTATTAAGCCTACTTTTAAACATAATAAAATACCAATAATCAAGTTGTATTTTTTTGTTTTAAACCTTTTGGAACCATCTGACGATAGTTCACCGTTTATATTTAATTTCACCGTAGTTAATTAAGTAAAACTAATGCAATTGTTATTTTTTTGGAAGATTTATATTGGAATTTATAGTGAATATAACAATAATAATTTTTATGGCATAATGTCAATACATATGTTGAAATAGATAAACAAACTGTGTAATGTCCGGCGAATAGCGATAAATTTTGGAGAAATTTTTAGTGAAAAAAAGTGTGTTCTGGGGAAATTTCGTGTGCTAAAACATTTTGTGCACCCCTGTGGTAGAATATAGTTCAGTTTGAGTATATCTCTAAAAAATATTAATTTTATACTTAAATAAAATTAAAGTAAGCATCAAGTGAAAGTTACCACATATTGATCATTTACATAAGTAGAAAACTACCTAGTACTGGTAAAATATTAAATACACCTTCAGATTGTTCGTTGAGTTGACTCCATTTATTTCTCCTCACATCAGACGTTCATATTATTTGTCAAATTGAAGCTTCCAAATTATTAACTTAACCCTCTTTCACTTCTTCAGTTATACAGCGACCCAGGGCATTATTTAGTTAAACACCACATTTTAGATTAGACCTTAATTCAAAATTAGTTAAACCATCTCAATCACTTCATAAATTTCAATCACCCTTCATTAGTCTAAGCATAAATTAAGAAACTATAGTTAAGTGTCCACCTTGTTATTAGTTAAGCATTTTATTTTTTTTATTGGAATCTTGTATTTTATTTGTTCTATTGAAGTCTAATCTTAATCTGAAAGATGTCTAGCTTAACAGCTAGACGGCAAACAGAATTGAAAAGCATAAACCCGAGATTGTAATAGGCTATTGACCAATTTGTTGTTACTAATATAAATAAACCTTTTGTAAACCCATTCAACAGCGTTTCACGGTTTATTTTATAGTTGACTGTAAACGCGTGTATAACATTTACATAATAGGTTTTTACAAAAACTAACCCTATTGTACTCTGCTGTCCGTCTGTCTGTCACCGTTGATTTACTTGACCGATTTAAACTAACAACATAAAACCTGCTTGTCTTCTTAGAGCCAATGGGCCAATGTGATCGATTGTTTCATTTAAATTGCGAACTTTTATTAGTTTGGAGGCTACAGACTGTAAAACACTTTAAAAAAAGATAATATATTCATTGTCCGGTTATATTCGATTATAATTTTGAAAATTCATTTTGAAATATGATACATCCAGCGATTTTTGGATCTATGACTACGCTAGTTGATACAATGCCTATTTCTTACAGCGAAATTTATTATAATACAATTATAAATAAAGATTTGTAACATGTTACGTTTGACAATAAGTCTTAAAATGATTCATAATTTCTACATACTTTTCTGTTGATTTTATTATCTTGTTAACTCAATTTTGATTTCATTACAATTTAAACATCTTGATTGTGGTACAGTCATTGTTTTGACTTGCTTAAATTACTAAAACAACAAATATTTCGTTTGATTTCTATCAAAAATCACTTATGCTATTGATTATTGAAATTAATTCAGCTCGTACACATAGTTTTGTGATAATACATAGATCTACTCTTTACAATGGTTGTTTCCAAATAGATATTGATTATCCTAATGATTTTGTAGCTTTAAATTAATTTATTTTGTGATATAATAGTGCTTTGCTGTTAAGTTTAAATATATTCTATACTAAGACTTTCAAAACAAGGGTCATGTATTCAGTTGGTATTGTTTACAATATTGTCACTTAGCTAACAGTATTACCCGATTAACCATTCAGTAACTTTACAGGAAAAAAGCTGCTTTTTTTACATATAATGTGGATTTAATATAATGCTATTTTTATATTTTCAAACAACATTTCTGATATTTTTTTTACTTATAATGCTTTATTTTGAAACTAGAGCATTATATACATTGATAAGTTACACAAATATAAACTAAGTGCAAAAATGAACTTTAATTTTTAATCTAAACTAAAATGTTAACAAACTATACTGAGAAAAAAACAAGAAATGTCCATTTAAATGTAGCAGAGAAATGAATGAAATGCACATTTAACTCCATGAATTCACTTTGCTCATTTAAAAATTTTGTTCATTTTATGTGACATAAAGTTTTACTTTATTTCTTGCTTCATGACTTAAGTCGCTCATTAATAAATGCATATCTCTATATGAGTAGCCCATTTGCAAAACCTGTTAAATCCATTTTTTTTCGAATTTGAGATTTTGGTATCCCTGGATACGGTTTTCTCATATATATCATTTAAAACTAGTTTCAAGTTCCAAAACCTGTCTTAAATGACCTAAATACGATATTTAAAATTGATTACTTTTCCAAAACCTGTTAAATCCATCTGGGTTTCAGAAGCAAAACCTGTTAAATATACCTACATTTTTACAGTAGCAAAAGCTGTTATAATGCACTGGTGCAATATGGCCAACATATGTAAACAGATGCAAAACCAGTTATGTTTTACTTTCGTTGCTAAACAACATCTTGTATTAAATTATTTATTAGATTAAAATAATATGTTGGCTACTAGTTTTTTCCACAAGCTTATTTGCCAAACATATGTTGTTTAGAGCCTAATTTATTACTCTTTAACCTACTTTGGATGTGAGCTGGCAAATGTAAACAATAATATTGAGAAGTTAGTGTTTGATGTTTCTTGATTTTTGTTATAAGCTGTGGTTTTTAACGTTTGATTGAGCATATTTTTAAGAGTAGTGTACAATGGAAGAAGTCATTGTGGAAACACTTGAAAACAAGTCCAGAAAGAGAAAGAGATTTCCTACAGAATGGGAGCGAAACAAAGCGAAGAAAGCAAGGTAAATATTCACTGGGCTTATTACAGATAGAGTTCAAAAGAATTATTAGTCTCGTTTCTGTTATTTAAACAAGTTAAATAAATTTGTGATACCTTAATTTACCAATAAATTACACTGTTGTATCTATAAGTCAACATTACCTGTGGTTCGACATAACCTCAATAAATCTAGCACATTCTACAGACAGACACCTAACTAGCCTATACTAAAGACAGGTATCCTCAAATTGGCAATTTACCAACATTTTTGTAATTCAAAAATTACCTAGATGATTATTATTATTTGATTATAATACTAGCTTTTTGTTACAGGCACCAAGCTAAAGGATTTCCTACACTCCCAACATGTGAACACGGTGAGATAAGTATTTACCGCTGCAAAGAGTTGTCACTTCAAGACGTTAGAAGGATTCACCAGCGGTATTATAAGGACGCAAGTCTAGAGTCTAAAAAAAATTACATTCTTCAGCATGTTACAGTAACATCAGTAAATAGGAAGAGGCCCAAGAACCAATGCAATAGGCCTAATAAAGAAAAAAAGGTAACCACAAATTTCACTTTACCGAAGCAACGTGAAGGCCAAGTTAAACAAGTAAGAGTGTGTCGTGCTGCATTTTTGCACATTTTGCAGGAAGGGCGTGACAGGGTCCAAAGACTGTGCCAAAGATTCCTAGAAGCAGGTGTAACACCTCCAGAGACAAGAGGAGGAGCTCGGCAAATTGAAAAATATTCACTAAAAAGAGAAGCTGTGAAGGAATTTATAAAATCCTTTAAACCAATACAAAATCATTACTGCAGGAGCAGTATTAGAAAAAGGCAGTACTTTCCGAGTGAGTTATCAATAAAAACTATGTGGGAAATGTATCTTGAACAACAGGAAGAAGAGGGTTTAAAAGTTGAGTATGAATTCTTCAGGACAGTTTTCAACGAAAATTTTAATATCAGTTTCAATGCTCCATATACTGACAAGTGTTCAGCATGTATGTGCTTGGAAAACAAAATTGTAGCAGAGGTAAATGCTGAGAAAAAAGCTGAACTAAAAGCTGAATTAATAGTACATAAAAAGAGGGCTGATATTTTTTTCTCTAAATTACAGAATAAGAAAGAAAACGAAATAATAATCTCTTACGATTGTCAAAAAAATTTAATTTTGCTGAAAGTTCCTGATCAAGAAGCTTATTACCGAAGGCAGTTATACCTTTACAACTTTACTGTGTGTGAAGGGGATTCTAACGAAAGCCAGACCAAAGAAAACACCATTTCTTATCTTTGGACTGAGGATGAATATCCAAAAGGCTCAGTCCAGATTGCATCGGCACTGCACCACAAGTTAAGTGGTTTGGACTTAACAGGAATCACCACAGTACGTCTTTTTTCTGACGGCTGTGGTGGTCAAAACAAGAACACAACAATAATATTCATGCTTTCACATTGGCTGCTCAACGAGGCTCCCAAAAATGTCAAAGAAATTGAGTTGTGTTTCCCGATTGTAGGCCACTCTTTTATCCCGCCGGACCGTGTCTTTGGAAACCTCGAACGCCAATTTAAGAAACAAACTGTGATAGAAAATCCTGAAAAATATCTATCTGTTTTCAACAAACATTGCACCTTAATTCGTCTTGGACTTGATTGTCCAGTATTGAATTGGAAACTTTCCTCCGATGACATCATAAAGAAAACAACGCAGTGGCACTTCCAGTTCCAAAAATCAAAGAAGATTATTCTAAGGCGCAACAAAACCTTATCATCGGTTCTGGTTCGTGGTGAACTGTTTTATAACATTGACACTGGGGTCGGTAAGACATTGTGCAAAAAAGGTAAAAGCTTGAAGAATGTTAGTCTTGAAAATGTGCCAAAAGGAGTCATTGTGAAAGAAGCTAAAATCTCGGATGTGAAACGTCTTCTGACGTTGCACTTTGGAGAAAATTGGGAGAGCAATCCTGATCTGAAATATTACATTGATGTGTTTCAAAATCAACAGTCTCTGACTATTGACAATGTTGCTGAAGATCAGGAAGATGATTTTGAACTCATGGTGGACGAGTTCAACAATATTAGTGAATAATAGACAGTAGTTATGAACTCATAGTGGACGAATTATTTAGTTTTTACCCAAGTAGGCTATGTATTCGACCTACAATAAAGTTTTATAGAATGTTTTTATTCCAAAGTCAGTGTTTTGTTTTGTATCAATACCTAATAAAAAACAAAAATTTTAACTCAAATCTATTGAAGTATATAGGCTAGGCCTATATTTTAAATTTTTTATATTTATTAAAATTAAATAGACTGATAGTAAACAAAATTTTATTATTATTTAATAATGAATAATAATAATAATTTACACCTAATTGTAGACCTACTAGTATATAACAGGGTTTGGAACTGAAACAAATTTGCAAATGGCCAACAGTACAGTGCCAAAACCTGTTATTTATAAATACTTGTGCAAAACCTGTTAAATCCAAACTAAATATGTAAATAAATATTTGTCTATAAAAGCTACATTATTATTCTGTAATTAAGTAAGAAGTATGATTTTTTTACATTTAAAAAAAAAACTGTGATAGTTCTATCTTTACTGGTTTAATTTATATACGTTTTTTTTGATTCATGTAAAATTTAAAAAAATGGATTTAACAGGTTTTGTAAATGGGCTACTCATATATAAAAGAAGATGTCCTGACTGACTGACTGACTGATTCATAATCAACGTACAGCCAAAATTATGATAGCTATAGACTTGAAACTTTCAAGGAACGTTAATAACACTATGTAGAGGCGCACTAAGAAAGGATTTTGCAAAATATTGACTTTAAGGGTTGAAAATGATTAAAATACTGGGGTTCACTCCCATCCCTATAACAGATAAAACAGCTGATTCAAATCAAATACTTAGTAAATTAGTAACACAATTCTAGGAGTGGCCTATTTATAGTGAACCAACACATGGTTTGTTGAATACTTTTTATATCTATTACCATAGCAACCAACTAACATAATATTAATGGTTATTTTAATGATTTAAATTTACAAATTATGAAATTTTAATTTTTGATACAATTATTTGAAAATAAAAAAATCACTCGAAAAAATACCCTACAACTGCTAATTTTGTTTTTATTATTTTGCACAACCAACTACTAATTTTAGGTTAGGTTAACAAAATTAAAGCTGGCCATACACGGTCCGATTTGTAGTCCGATTCAATGTCCGATGTCCAATGTAGGATCCGATGTAGGAGCGTGAATCGGCTTGATGGACGACGAGTTGGATAATCGTACAAATCGGAGTCCCAGATCAGACTACAAGATGATCCGACTTCCAACTTCCGACGAAATCGGACTGTGAATGGGGTGATCGTCCGATTGTCATTTTAAACTTTCTCCTTTTTGATGTTTGATCTTCCCTTTTCCCCTATACTTTGTAAATTTTTACTTCTATAATAATGGATAATAAAGGATTTTTTGAATTTATTGAATTGTACCGGGAGAATAGGTGTTTGTGAACACAAGTGATGCAATTTATGCAAACTGACATGTTTTTGAGCATCTTCGCGTCACAATAGTTCAAAAATAATTTATTAACCTATTGAAAAACATAGGAGAATGTTTACTATACACTAAAACAAATTAGGCAGTTGTCTATTATATTAAAAAATATAGGTGATTGTTTAGTATACTGAAAAATGTAGGCGATTGAAAGTATACTGACAAAATATAGTAGATTGTTTAGTATAATAAAAAAATAAAGGTGATTATTTAGTAAACTGAAAAAATATTGGCGATTGTCTACTATATTGAAAAATGTAGGCGATTGTCTACTATACTGAAAATATATAGGGATTGTTTTCTATACTGAAAAAAATATAGGCGGTTGTCTACTATATTTAAAAAAATAAGTGATTGTAAGTATACTGACAAAATATAGGGAATTGTTTAGTCTAATTATTTGCATATAGTAATTGCTGTACATTTTTATAAAACTACCACTATGTAGGCCTGCAAGGAAAGAAGACTGAATTGGAATGATTTCTTGTCGTGGAGTTGAAAATTTGAAAACGTTTTGAATAATGTAAATCAATGTGTATATTTTTTATTTATTACCTACTAGGGATACCCCAGCGTGCTTCGCACGCCAAACCTGTTAGAACTTTCTATACACATAATTATGTTATATTTTCTTTATAATATAGATGTAGGATTAATAATAACCTCAAAACTAAGATCGTAAATGTCCAAAATGAAATTATTTTATGTTATAACATCAGTTATAAATAGGCCTAATAAAGGTTAAAAGAACCAGCAATGCTCAGGTCTTCATTTTAATAAAAACCTAGCCTAAAATTTAGAAAAAGAAATAATTGCTTCAAAGTTTAAAATCAGCTGTTAATGTTAATTGGAAACGTAAGTTGGATGGTAAGTTGGATCGTGAGTGGTGAAACGCATCCAACTTGCAGTCCAACTCGGTCGTCCTACAAACCGGACCGTGTATGCCTAGCTTTACATAAAAACAAAGGAAAAGTCAATTTAAAAGTTTAACTGTAATATAGGCTAATTACATCTTTTGTTACATATTATGAATAAACAGCTGATTTGGATCAAGAACTTAACACAATTTTATGTTTGGCCTATAATACTGAACTAACACATGTTTCTTGAAAGTATTTAGATTTATTACCATAGCAACCAAATTAACAAATTCTAGGCCTACATTTTTTTTATTTGCTCAGTGTTACAGCTTACATGAAATATGTGTAGGCCTATGTATAATTATTTATATATTTGTTTAAATTCTAACTTTTAACATCCTCTCAAGAATGATTACATCACTGTTTCATCAGAAATATTGTATCAAAGCGAGAACTAAGAAAATGTTCCAGTGAAGTCACACAATGGAGAAATAATATTACAAACAAATTCTACAAAATATGTTACTGGGATACACCCAAACATTGTGCGTTTGAATGAATATAAATAGTGCATTTTACAAAAAAATTTCGAGTTTTAAGTGTATACCAATTAAGTAGTTAGTGAAATCAACCCAAAGTTATAATAGTTAAATAAAACAATTTTGTTAGGAAAAATTAAGTGTCATTTACTGGAACAGCAAAACCAATTTTAGTTTGTATATTACTAAAATTAACCGGTATAATTAAGGTAAATGTACAAATAATTTATAGTACAGTACTATATAACTTTATACAATGAACTAAATGAAGTTACTTTTTTTGTTCAACAAAGTGATAAAACATGTTGATAGATGAGATTAATGCCAATGAGATGTTAATACCCCAAACTGTTGTATCTATCATTGGAGATGGGGCCTGCCTTTTTCGAGCTCTTTCTTTTCTCTTATTTAATACCCAAGAAAGGTGTCAGGAGCTACGAGAAACAATTGTTACGTATGTGGCTGAAAATTGGAATAACTTTGCTGAGATGTCTTATAACTCCAATGGCGATAATTTTTCAACTTCTGTGGAGTATGTACGTGAAATGAATCAACATTCAGTATATGCTGGTTATTGCGAATTGGTTGCCGCTGGTGAGATATTTCCATTTTTGTTTGAAGTTTATTATAATAATAATCTTTATGCAAAATTTGGTACAGACACATTCCCCGTAAAAATATTGCGCCTAAGTGGGAATATTAATAGTGGTCATTTTGACGTGTATTTGCCTATTTCCGAAGACAATGTTTCACAAAATTCTACATTAACTATTTATGTCAAAAATAAAAAGCGTCGTGCTAGGTACACAAACAGAACACGAAAAAATCAATACATTCAAGCTGTGAAAAAGTATAAACAAACCAACCCGAAATGTAATCAAATAGCTGTGGAAAAGTATCAAGATGATCACCCCGATTTAAATAGATGTACATCAGCTGCATATCAGATGCGTCACCCAAAAATGCATAGAGTAGCAGCAATTAAATATCAAAATAATCACCCAGAGGTGCACAGAGCAGCAGCCGTTGCCTATCAAAACAATCGCCCAGAAGTCCACAGAGCTGCAGCAGCTAAGTATCAAAGCAATCATGTTGAAGTTCATAGAGCATCCCAAAATCTATATGATCGAAATAATCCAGGATTTCGGGCAGAAATTCGTTTGCGCATATGGAAAAATAAAAAACTTTCTGGTCTGGCCTATGATCCTAATATAGTTTATAAAAATGACATTGGTATCATGAGTGAAAATGTCGGTTTTGCCATG
The DNA here is from genome assembly GCA_018207615.1 of Philaenus spumarius. Classification (NCBI taxonomy): domain Eukaryota; kingdom Metazoa; phylum Arthropoda; class Insecta; order Hemiptera; family Aphrophoridae; genus Philaenus; species Philaenus spumarius. The sequence goes on along the minus strand of JAGFPH010000411.1, from coordinate 199,843 downwards.
CTCTTAAATGGAAAGGCGAGACACTTGGTATGTGCTGTAGTTCTGGTAAAGTACAGCTCACCCCTTTGCAACCTCCACCAGAACCACTATATAATTTACTTATTGGTGAACACCCTGAGCAAAGCCACTTCATTGATCGCATTAGGCGGTACAACGGTTGCTTTCAGATGACATCTTTTGGTGCTAAACAGATTGTTGAAGATGGTTTTATGCCAACTTTTAAAGTGCAAGGCCAAGTTTACCATTTATATGGAAGCTTGCTCCCACATTCAGAAGAAGAGGCTAAATTTTTGCAAATCTATTTTGTTGGTGAAGATGAAAAAGAAGCTCGACTTAGGTGCTCGAACTATCCAGATGTCAAACTATTTTTAGTTAAACAGCTGCAAGATATGCTTCATAGTGAAAATAAGTACATTAGAGATTTAAAAACTACTATAGATAAGGTACCGGAGAATTGCGAACATTTTCAAATAGTGATTCACGCAGACAGAAAGCCTGCCAACACTCATAGAGGTTGTTACAATGCTCCCACATCTAATGAGGTAGCTTTGGTAATAGTTGGACAGCAGTTCGAAAAGCGGGATATTGTCATTCAAAGCCACGATAATAAACTACAACGTATCAGTGAACTTCATAGATCTTATGATGCACTACAATATCCGCTTATGTTTTGCCACGGAGAAGATGGATATTCAATAGACATTTCACAATGTGATCCTACAAAAAAACTTCCTTTGAACAAAAATGTATCTGCTGCCTGTTTTTATGCCTACAGAATTATGGAGAGGGAAGGAGAAAATAACTATTTGCTTCGTTGTGGTGCTTTATTTAGTCAGTATTTAGTTGACATGTACGCCAAAATAGAGACAGAAAAATTGAATTATATCAGATATCAACAAAAAAGGCTTAGGGCAGATAACTATATTCATTTAAAAGACGCCATAGGAAGACAAGACGTTCAAGCAGATCAACTTGGAAAATTAGTAGTATTGTCATCATATTTTACTGGAGGACCTCGGTATATGCATGAACGGGGTCAGGATGGAATGACTTACGTCCGACATTATGCAAGTTCAGATTTATTTATAACATTCACTTACAATCCAAAGTGGAAGGAGATTCAAGAATCATTGCTACCTGGGCAAAACCATTATCATCGTCATGATATTATTGCAAGAGTTTTCAATCGTAAAGTAAAAGAGTTAACAGATCTTTTGTTTAAAGGCCAACTGTTTGGAAAAGTTCGATGTCACATGTATTCTGTTGAATGCCAAAAGCGAGGCTTGCCGCATGTTCACATATTGCTATGGTTGGAAGATAGAATTTCATCCAATATGATAGATAAATTCGTATGTGCTGAAATTCCAAACCCTGATGAAGATCTACTATTTTATGAGATAGTCAAGGCCAATATGATACATGGACCATGTGGCATTTTGAATAAAAGCTCTCCTTGCATGAAAGATGGGCGTTGCACTAAGTATTATCCGGCTATGCTTCTTCAAGAAACTCGAAGAGGTGAAGATGGATATCCAAAATATAAAAGACGATCGCCAGATGATGGAGGTTTTAAGGTGAACATAAAATCAGTAGATTTGGACAACCGATGGGTAGTACCTTATAACCCTGTTTTGTTACGTACTTTTAACGCCCATATTAATATAGAAATAACCAGCTCTGTAAAGTCTATAAAGTACGTTTGCAAATATATTACTAAAGGCAACGATCAAGCAGCATTTGCTATGGAGAAAAAAAACGAGATAGATGAAATAAAAATGTATGAAAGTGGTCGATATATAAGTAGTTCCGAAGCAGTTTGGAGAATTTTAGGATTTTCAATTCATGACAGGTATCCAGCTGTCACTCACCTTGATGTTTATCTAGAAAATGGACAACGTATTTACTTTACTGCGGATAATATAAATGAAAAACTTATTCATCAACCAACAACAACTCTTTTGGCATTTTTCGAATTATGCCAAAATGACGAATTTGCTAAAACTCTACATTACTGACAAGTGCCTTCGTACTACGTATGGCAAAATAAAAAATTTGTTCGGCGTAAACGAGGAGAAGCTGTAGAAGGTTGGCCAGGAGTAAGAAAGGATCATGCTTTAGGTAGAGTATACACTATTCATCCCAATAACGTAGAGTGTTATCATCTCCGTCTTCTTCTTCATCACATTAGAGGCCCAACATCCTTTTCTTATTTAAAAACAGTAAATCATATTGAGTATCCTACTTTCCAAGCAACATGCAAGGCGCTCGGGTTATTAGAAGATGACCAGAAATGGGAGTTTACTTTAAAAGAAGCTGCAATAACACGCTCACCTTTTAAAATGCGGGAACTATTTAGTGTAATGCTGGTATTTTGCCATCTCTCCGATGCATTGAGTCTGTGGAATAAATTTAAGGGTGATCTTTCAGAAGATATTATGAACCAATTGAACGAACAACATTTACAAAATAATCCATCAGTAGAGTTAGTATACAATAGGTGTTTAGAGTTACTTGAAGATTCTGTTTTAGCTTTAGGTGGACTAAACATGAAAGAATACGGTTTACCTAATCCAAAAAGATCTGGTGAAATTTTAGGAAACAAAGATTATGTGAGAGAAACTAATTATGATATTGTTGCTTTGAATGAAACTGTATTGAAAAACGAAGCCTCATTAACAGATGAACAACGAATCGTTTATGATCGAGTTTTAGACAGCGTTGAATCCAACTTAGGGAAAGTTTTCTTTTTAGATGCTCCTGGTGGAACTGGTAAAACTTTCCTCATTAACTTGCTTTTGGCTAAAGTGAGAAGCAGCCATAACATCGCTTTGGCAACAGCAGCATCTGGTATTGCTGCTACATTATTGGATGGAGGAAAAACCGCACATTCAGCCTTTAAGCTGCCATTGAATCTAAATTATACCACAACTCCTTCATGCAATATCAATAAACAATCAAATCTAGCAAAAATTTTACAGGATTGCAAACTGATTGTCTGGGATGAGAGCTCAATGTCACATAAAAAAGGCTTCGAAGCTTTGAGCAGATGTCTGCAAGACATTAGAAACTCAAAGAATACTTTGATGGGTGGAGTAACAGTTCTTTTAGCAGGAGACTTTCGTCAGACTTTACCAGTTGTACCGAGAGGAACTCGAGCCAATGAAGTCGAAGCTTGCATCAAGAGTTCATATCTATGGCCTCAAATAACGAAATTTTCGCTCACAAAAAATTTAAGAGTTTACTTAAGAGGAAATGTTACTGCTGTGCAGTTTTCTGAACTCCTGTTACAAATTGGAAACGGCGATTATCCAGGGTCAGAAGGAAAGATTACTTTGCCTACAGGATTAGGCACAGTAGTAAGTACTTTGGAAGACCTGATATCGAGAATATATCCCGACATTAAAAATCTCAAAGATAAATCGATTGACTGGCTATGCGAAAGAGCCATTTTGACATTAAAAAATGATACAACTTCTGAAATTAATAATATTTTATTAAATTCATTACAATTCGAAAAAATGCAATATATGTCTATTGATTCAGCTTTAAAAGTTGATGATGCAGTACAATTTCCAACAGAGTTCCTGAATTCTTTGAACCCGCCTGGATTTCCACCACATGTTTTAACGCTTAAAGTTAGTGCACCTATTATGCTTTTGAGAAACCTTTGCCCTCCAAAACTGTGCAACGGTACACGTCTGCGTGTGACTGCCCTCCAGAAAAATCTTATTGAAGCAACAGTTATTACTGGAAGTGCCAAAGGTGAATCAGTTTTTATTCCACGCATACCTATGATACCATCGGACTATCCCTTTGACTTCAAAAGAATTAAATTTCCTGTTAAAGTGTGCTTCGCAATGACAATTAATAAGTCACAAGGACAATCATTAAAAAGAGCTGGAATTGATTTAAGAGAAGATTGTTTTTCACACGTACAATTATATGTTGGATGTTCCAGAACAAGTAGTCCATCAAGTTTAGTAATTCTGTCACCAGGAGGAAAAACATCTAACATAGTGTATAAAGAAGTTTTGAAATAATTAAATTTAAACTTTAATATTGATTTATTTGTCTATTTTTAGGAAAATTTACATTTTTCATAAGTGTATATATTTTTTATAATTATCATTTACATATTATTTTTAGTTTTATGTACATTTTTAAACTCAATTTTAAAAATATGTAAATGTTTTCTAGATGAGAATTCCCGTTGCAGCTTTACTTGCTATAGTTTGAATGTAAGAAATATATGATTAACACTTTTTAATAAATACTGTACTTTACTGAGTAAAAATTTATTTATAATCTTAAATAACTTCGACTTTTTTAAACTTGAAATTTTGACTTTTTTTAAACTCAAAAGAATTTTAAATTTAAAATTAATTATATCTAAATTAATGTTAGAAATTAAAATTATATATAAACAATATGCACTGGGTATAAGTAGCATTTCCTAATTTCAATAATACTATTAAGATTGCGGGCAAAGCCGCGACGGGTAATGCTAGTTTATCATAAAAATATGTATGTGCCTTATGAAATGTATTTAAAAAAATCTATTGTCCTATAATCAGGATAAAGATTTTTTGTTGTTTGCTTAACTTCTTTCTGTAGCTTTGATATTAATATTCTAGGAAGTCCAAATGAAACATGCTGCAGAGCGTTTAGGATTGTCCAGTTGTTTAACTATTGGAATACCATCTCAGAATACAACAGAGTACAGAGACCCTGATCATGCTGAAAGTAGTAGCTCTGATGATGAAACAAGTGATCATGAAGGCGAAGTAATAGATGAGGATGACCATGGCGGAGGAGGAGTGGTTATCTATAACATTGTAGATGCTTAGTTAAGGTGTTTTTTAAGTATAAAATACATTTTCAATAAAATATTAATTTGTACTTTTACATATTGATTTAAAAATGTTTCCCTAAGTTCCTATTTTTCTAATTTCCTTATGCCTTAATTATATTTGATTTTTAATTCTTAATTAATATTAAAGATTTCCATTTCAAAGTTATAAAATAATAACTAAACAGAGTGTATTTTTTAAAAATGGATTTGGATTGAGCAGTTAAAACATTGACTCTTTTTTAGCCTGAATGCACTCTTGTCATCCAAAAAACAGTATCATGTTTTAGTTTTTCACGCTGATGCAAAATTGTTTCTACTTATGCCTACTTGTGCTGCTAAATACGTTACCTAAGTCTCATATTAGGGTTGGGATTTTCTACCCTCTTTACCCGGGTTCAAACACTACAATATGTTAATAACAAATAAGGGACAGATCAATAACAATGCATCGTGGTTCAGTGGTAATACTTATTTTAACATTAATTTATTTGCACGATACAATAACACAAATACATTTGATTTGATACATTAGCCTATACTTATGCTACGTACATTTCTTTTACTAGATATTACATTCGTAGGACAGACTGAAATAAGAACTCGGTAAACAAAGCTACTGAATTTACTTTAAACTTTTGACTCCAAACTCAATGTGATATCGATAGACTAAGTATTCTGTTTACTCACTCAAATCTCGTTCTAAAGCTTCTCTGGCTGGGGGCTATTTGAGCTATTAATACAGTTTTATTTTTAGCCCTTTTGAATGCATTTATATCTATTTTCCGAGAAATCACTCATGCAATAACAGAGCTTGAAATGCAAAAATGTATGAAAAGCCAATACTTGAAATTTGTAGTAAGCGGATATTGACTAATAAGAAAGCATGTTGAAAAATAAAACACTACTAAATAAACAACACTGTCTATGTATTTACTAATGACAATCAAAATATGTACCTAGTTTTAACAATTTCTTCTTTCTGGCTTTGGACCAGACAAATGATTGAATTGTGCTAGTGAAATCCAATGTTTTTGTTACGTCGTTTTCAATGCTAAGGAGAGCGAGAGCGTTGAGTAAGTAGTGGTAATACCACAATAGTAACTAGTGGCCGGGACGTTGCTACAACAAATTATGGGGGGGGGTCAAAATCTAAAATTTCCCAACAATTTTGACCATATTTAACAACTTTTGTGTGGGGGGTTCCAATCGTGTAGAAGGGGCTCTGGGTTATGTTGTGTGGAATAAGTCCCAGTGGAGATGGGCCCTGGAAGCTAACCATCAGATTTTTTTTTTAACATTGAACTTCTCTTAAGTAGAGTTTTTAACACTGCAGTTGCTATATTGAGTACTTTAAGAGTTTTTAATATTTTGTAAGAATTTTAACATGTTTATCACATTTTTGAAAAACATTCCCCATATTTTCCCCACCATTTTCTTTTTCTCAATATTTGTGCAAACTTAAAAATTTACCCATTTTGGGAATAAACCAATCTGAAAACACTGGTCTGGCGGCATAGAGTACATGGCGGGTACATGGCATGTCAGTGACAGCTACAATAAACAAGGGTTGGAACTAAATTTCCCAGAACATCATTTAAAAGAAGACAATGTATTTATTTTGTACAGAAATATTTGGATTTGCCCAAAATTTTTGTATTGGATTATTGTAACTCTCTTGTGAATGTTGGTAATTAACAACAAAAACTTTCGAATCCCAAGCCCGTAGTTGAGGTTTATGCATGCAAATTAATTCAAAATTCCAACTTTTTTAAAATTTTAAATTTCTCAACTTTTTGGGTTTTAAGATTATTGGGAAGGGCCACTCCCCACCCCCATAGCGACGTCCCTGACTAGTGGTGTGAGGGTGGAGGAAGGGGTGACGGCAGTGACGTGATCTTGGTGTAAGTCATCCGCTGCCCCACTAGACTCTACTCAACACCTGCCTTTCTCGTCTTTCAAGGCCAGTGCAATCCGGATGCTCGCTACTCATGCTCGACTAGAAGTACATTTTTTTTTTTTTTTTTCTATCTGAACCCCTCACAAGCCTGCGCCTAGGCCATGGCCTAGGTTGGCCTTATGGGTATCCAGGCCTGCTTACAATTCGTTTCAGAAGAAGGGATCTTCTGACAGAAGTACACATAAGAAACTGTTGAAGCTAGTACTTGACCATTTAAACAGTAAGTCCTTACTAGTCAACCTACATAATAAAATGGAACCAGATAAGAGCCATTAAAACCTTAGGTGTTACTATCGATAAATCTACTGCCATGTTACCTAGAATCTTGTTTACCAATAGAAGTTCTGAGAACCTCTGCAGACACTCCAGTCACTACACAGACGATAATTTGGAGTAAAGACTGAAGAGCTTCTTTACAGAAAGAAGTTATTAACCAAGAAAGAATGAATTCTTCCTCCAGAGGGCGCAGCCGTACCACTCGGTGTTGGCTGTTCTCTCCTCTGGCTGAAGGCTACTGTACCAGTTGGCGACAGTGAAGGCTGCGCTGGGTGGTTGTTGGAGTATGCTCCGGCAGGACTTGGCCTCACGAGTTCCGCCCTTAAAGCGGCCTGTAAGCTACCCAATCCCACCCTAATGGGCATTGGGCGCATCCTTGCGTCAGGGCGTGAGGTAGGGCTACGCGTAAGCGTACCTGATGACTCTCAAACGTGGCAGGGGTAACCCTGTCGACACGAGTACTGCGGTGGAAGGAGCCCCACTGGGTATTAACTGGTGCCTTTCACACAGTGTGGAAATTCACTGGGCATTAACCAGCGCCTTCCACATGGAGATGGTCTTGCAGGGGTAATAACCTTTCTAGATAGTATGAGAAATTCTGAAAGGGCATGGAGATAAGCGAGAGCTTCAGTGCCACACTTCGACTGTCGATAAAACTTGCAAATCATAGAGCTCTTGCTGAGTCTGGATTTTTAATAAAGGCAAGCTCTAAATTAACAATGGTAAGTAATTAAACTATAGATCTAACCCAAGAAAATTTACCTACAGCTTCTGGTTTAGTTAGTAAAAATCAGATAGGCCTATGTGTCAAAGTGTTCCTTTTTAGACTCTTCTTATTTAATTAACGGCAAACTGTTGTGTAAGTAAACATTTAACCCATTCCTGAAGATATTAAGTTACAGTATGCCTAAGAATGGATGTTCCTTTGCACTAAATTTGGACATACTAGTAAGAAGTATTAGAGTAAGGTTGAACTATTCTATTTGTAGGTGTAGACATGTTATAATAAAATTATGTGTGAAAATATTAATTTTAAAACAAAGTTTGATTTAAAGTCTATTGAAACTGCTGAATTCGTGATGTGACACGAGAAAATAATCGTTCTTTTTTATATATGATTCCTATCCTACACAATCATGACTTTCCTACAGTGATGTTTGAGTCCAGGCGCGTGGCGGCCTGGTTCATGAGTTTACAGTAAAATAAGGCTTAGCGTTGGGATGCTGGCTAGTCCATCATTCAAGGTTTTAACTTTCAATATTTTGTAAATAATTTTTTTCATTATATCTTAGATTTTCATAAAATAAAATCTTAACTTGATTTGGGATCTTATTTATCCTGTATACTGGTGATTAGTGGTAGTATGGTTTTATCAAATCTTTTTAGTTAATTGTAGACTTACAATATTTAAAGGACTTAACAACATTTTTAATCACTTCTAAATATAAAGGTTTACATTTTTTTAACTTTAGAAAAATATATAGTGTTTCAGAATTTGTGATAAGTTAGAATAAAATTTTTCCGAATTTGTGATAAGTTACAGAACTTCCATCCATTTAGATTTTATTAAATAAGTAGAACCTCGGTTTTCCAAGTTTACGTATTATCCGAGGCAAATTTTTTTGTCAAAATCAATTCTGTTAACTTACAAATAAATGTAATTTAACTGAATTGTTTTCGATAAAGAATTCATAGCTTGAGAGGATTTCTCAATAAGTAAATGTACAATAAAAACTTTTGTATTAGATTGAATAGAAAGAAAACAAACCTGTCTTTTGCCTAGTACATCCTGAAAACATTTGCGCTCTTACCCAATGCAATAGCCGAAGTGGTCCGTTTACGTTCCACTCCTTGCGGCACGTCTTTAGGATTCATCATTTTTTCCCACGAGTTATTTCTTCCCTCTGGTATTGTATTTTGTTTTAGTCGGTGTCGGTGTTAAACTTTGTAAATGAGAGTGTCATTATGAGTGGAAAGCAAAAGCGTGTTGTTTTATGTAAATCAAAAATGGGAAGCAATTAAACGATTAGACGGAGGTGATTCAATACAAAAAGTGGCAAGTGATTATGTATTTAGGAAATGACTGTCGGGGATTGGAGACGAAATAGATCAAAAATTTAAAAGTGGGTATCTCAACAGTATTCAAATACAGTAAAGAAGAGGCTAGACAATCAATGAAAAAAAGCGTGCATGAAAATCTTCAAAAGCATTATTTTTGTGGTTTTTATAACAGTACCGTATCCAAATTCTTTCATTTAAGTACATTATCAAATCTTCTTTGATCATAAACCTATATTATTTAAAGCCAAATAAATAATTTTAAGTATGGCTCCAATTCAGACTATAACGGCATAAATAACAAGGCAACTCAAACTCTCACGGCCTACAAAGAGTTCTCCGTTCTCTCGTCGTTTTATCGATAGTCAGCTTAGTGCTGGATAGGCTACTCACTACCCGGCCCATGCGCTTGCTGACGTGCTTGATATAGTACTAACCAAGAATGTTCCTTTTCCTATAGCTGTTCGTGCTACGCAGGATCTCTCATCAGATCATTGCCCGCTTCTGGTGACTGTCGCTGCTAGCCCTACTTCAAGCTTACCGCCCAACACTGCACGTGTCAGAGATGACTGGGACCATTTTAACGAGCTGGTCACGGAACGCATAACGCAGCCAGTGCCCCCTACTTTCGCGGAGGAATTGGATGGGCAGGTCAGCTTGTTGCACGATCAACTAACACTCTCTGTTTTAGATGCTTCCATCCCTGCTTCCCAAGAGCCGTCACGGGAAACCCTTCCATTCAGACTACAGAAGGAAATTGCCAAGAAGCGGAGGCTTCGAGCCCATTGGCAGTTCACTTGCTCTCAGGCAGTGAAGATCCTCTTCAACTGACAGAACGATCGTGTTAAAACTCTTTTGAATGATTTCAGCTCTAAGTCTTGGGATTCATATTCATATATACTCTGGATTTGCAAGATGGTAGTGCTTGGAAGGTAGCAAAAGTAGTCCATAGTGAGAAGCGTTCCAGTCGGCCTCTCCACAAGGTGCGTGGCCTAGCCTACTCTGTCCTGGAAAAGGTTGAAACGTTTGCTGACACTATGGAGGATCAGTTCCAACCGAACCATGATGTTTGCGATGAGGTTGTTCGTCGATAACTACTGTGCAGAGTCACCGGAGACTGACGACATCATCGAACCCTTCACTTTCAATGTGGTCAAGCCGAAGAAAGCCTTCAGGCTGGTTTGGATTGGCGGCAGGGACTTGCTTGCTGCACCACCTCAGTTAGTTGAGGTCTCACTAACTTTGTTCAATTCTGTCCTCAGGTTGCGCTACTTCCCTAGCCAGTGGAGGACAAGATCATCCTCATTCCGAAGCTGGGGAAGGACCATCTTTTTCCCCAGACCTATCACCCGTTATCTCTGCTGCCGATCATCTCTAAAATTTCCGAACCCCTTTTTCTTTTCAGGTTGCAGCCTTATCTAGAGAACTACATCAGATCAGTTTGGCATCCGACGTGGTCATTCCACTACGCTACAGCTCGTTCGAGTTATGGTTGATAACTACAATAAGTTCTTGTCCTCTGTTGCAGTGTTGATAGATGTCAGTAAGTCGTTTGACAAGGTATGGCTCAATCCACAAGTTGATCGAGTCTCCTGTACCGGAGGCTGTTGTACACTTGATCTGTTCTTACCGCTCAGGCCGATCCTTCAAGACAATCGTAGACGGCGAATTCTCCACACTGAGGCCGATACTTGCTGGAGTTCCCCAAGGCAGTGTTCTGGGACCAGTACTGTATCTGGTATACACTAACGACTTTCCGACTATTCCAGGTGTGACACTCTCACTGTATGCTGATGATGCGTTTCTACACTGTAGTAGCACAAATTCGGCTTACGCGACAAAGACCATGCAGAGACATTTGGACGCGCTGTCCTCGTGGCTGCAGAAATGGCGCATTAGGATGAATGCAGATAAATCTGATTATATCTGTTTCAGGAAAGGGCGCAGAATAACATGCAGAGTCCCTTGTGCCGTGGAACTTGATGGGGTGGCTATCCCTTAGAAGCTTACTATCAATACCTCGGCATAACGCTGTACAGTCGACTCATTTTCAGGGGACACATGCAGAACAAGGTCACCGAAGGAAAGCGAATCCAGGGCTGCCTCTCACCCTTGTTGGCAAGGCGTAGCCTCTTGCCAGTAAAAACTAAATTGAAATTTTTTCTGTTGATTTTGAGTTTGGTGCTGATATACCCGTCCACCGTTTTCCGTGTACTGCCTATAGACGTTTTCACAAAACAATGTGCAACTAAACTGTTTCAAGATGCACGCGACTTGGGCTAACCTCATATATAGGAGACTGCTGGAGACTCGACGACCCAATATAGGTTTCTTCACGATTTCCAGGAAATTGACTCCAATTTGTTTGCTTTCGTTTTCTGTTTCAGTGAGTTTTAGTTTGCAGCTTGCAGCTATTAAGGAATTCTCTAGATGCTGCTAACGCTCCCCCAGTGATGCATGCAGAGTGTGTCTGTCCATTCATGGTACTGAGTTGTTTAATGCACTTCTTAGAAGATAAACTCAAATTACTTATGTTCCTGTGTTCGGTTCAGAGTGACTTTTCCGTGGGAGGTTGGTTTAGTGGGTATTGTCCTTTCGGACCGAGTCCCACAGTACCTTCTCAGGAGAAAGGTCTGCGTATATGCATTCCACCTTTCGAAAAAAAGTTTATCACATGGGTCTTGGTGTTTTGTTGCTGGCCGATCTCGGGTAGCGATTTCTTCACTGCATGCCGCTAACATTTTTTGATTGTTTCAGCGAAGTTTAGACAGCAACTTGCAGCCATTAGGGAGGTCCCTAGATGCTGCTATGCTCTCCCCATTGCCTGTACGGGGAGAGTTAGGTTGGTTTAGTCTGTCTTTTCGGACCGTGTCCAACAGTACCTTCTCAGGAGAGAGGTCTGCGTAAATGCATTTCAACCTACCGAAAAAAAAGTTTATATTATGTGAAATTGTTACATAATACCATAGATCATGAATAATAAAATAGATCATGCATGCATACGGGGGCTGTGTGCCGAAAAAAAGATTGTCGCGAAAATAGTAAATGATCGCGTCGCGAGGTAGCGCTAGGGAGAAATCATTGGTAGCATTGGTGTTTCATATAGCTTCCGTCGTTTCCCCAATAGATAACGCCACTATCGTCGAATTTCCAGTGGAACAAAATATTGCATTGGATCGGAGTTCTATTAGGTTATCCAAATACAATGGTAATACTTCTGAAATATCATAACAATTTTACATTTAGTGGAGTGTACACTAAATATCAGCTTTGATTATAGACCTTAGGTCATATCATGAATGCCCTGACCTTTACTCAAAAATTAAATTCAAATCAGTATTTAGCTTTTTGAAAATATCAAGCCTACACAAATTAAATATTAACAATAATTCTTAATGTTATAGTGTGGTAAATCTTGGTTTAAAAAGAGATTTGTTATATTTAAGCCACAGTGTCTCAATTTTGTAATTTTTTATCTATGACTAACAAATTACAAAATGCATTTGTTTTTGTTTATGTTTACGTTTTGACTGTTTTGAGATTGAATTGTGTTATGTGTTTATCTTAACCTTATTGTTGCTCTATTTTATTTAACGCAACACATTTTTAGCATTTTAAATAGGTACGTATTTTTGTATTCTTACTAGGCCTAATACACTTCGTGTTTATTTATTAGACAGTCCAAAGTGTTTATATTTAGCACTTAATTTGCTCATCGAACTACTGCATGTAATAAGACAATTTCAAAACCATCTTAAAATTTTCGTAACATTTCCACAACAATGACAACATACAAAATAATATAATAATGAGTGACTTATATCTGTATTTAAATTGTTTAGTTGCGATTATAAATTCATTTGGATTTGTACCTACTCCCTAAATCTTATTCATTGAACCTATACTGTACTACAGAAAGAAATGACGGAGCTTATGTCATTGGCCCTAATGTTTAACTTTTATCTTTGTATAGGCCTCCTTTTAAGTTTACAATGCCAAAATTTAAAAATAATAAAACCTAACTTACAGTTTACCAGTCAAAATATGTAGGCCTACCTGAGTGCGGGTATCGGAAAATTTGATTTTTTGTTATAGCCAAAAAAACTGCAAAAAACTTTCTCAAACAAATTTTTTGGCAGCATTGTAGATTAGTGGTTCCATATACCAGTACTGTCATTTCATCATAACGGCTTTCAATTATTGGTTTAAAATTTGTGAAAGAATTGAAAAAAAAAATACATGTAATATGAAGTTGTAACATACAGTTTTTAGTTACAGTAGGTCTAGATCTATGCTTACCAGCATTGAAAATTCGGCGCAAATTTACTATACGACCCAACGTCAACAGAAATGCAATAATAATAATTAAAAAAATAGGCTGAAGTTCTAACTTATAGTCTTTAGTCACAGTATGTTTACCTGTATTCAACATTTAACAGTAGAATGTAAAACAATGTCGTCGTCTGCAAAGATATGAGCCAAGGGTCGTATAGTAAAATTACGCCGAACGTTCTATAATGCATGTGAAGAAATTCATCGTTTGCAACAGATCAGCTGAATTTCTTGTTTGTTTTCTAGCTTATATAAACAATGGAAAACCTTCGGCTTGTGCCAGATGACACTGATGATCTATACTCAGGTTTTAATGAATTTCCATCTGCTCTTTTCGACACAAAAGATCTTGAACAAGATGAATTTTTACAACAAGCTTTACGATCATCATATGGCAAAAGAACTGGGGCGGTGAGTATTTTAACTTAGAATATTGTTCTATATTATTAAATTAAAAAGTTTGTTTTCTGTGTATAGATAGCATGATTTTAAACTGTTATATACCAATACAAGATTTGCTGCTCTACGGAGAATAAATTTAAATAAATGGCTTGTCACTTTGTACTAATTAATTTGTAATGGTTCTTAATTTGGACGTACTTCCCTTGTAACAGGCTGACTTACTATAGGTAGAACCTCGGTTATTCGAGCCTTGGTTACCCAAGTTTCCGTATTAACCGAGGTGTATTAAAAAAAAAGTTAACTGAACTGATTACGATAAAGAATTCCTAGCTTGAGAGGATTTCTCAATATTTAAATTAAGAATAAAAACTTTTGTGTTATATTGAACAGAAAGAAAACAAAACCAATCGTTTTCCATGTACATCGTGAAAACATTTCCGCTCCTTACCCAAGACAATAGTAGCCTATAGGTCACGTTGAGCGGACAGGTAGTATAGAGAACTGACGAACCAATCTTGGGCCCCTCCTCGCCCCAAACAACATTCGCCTCCTCTCGGAATCGTGTTTAGGACTCGCCATCCTTTCCCACGAGTTGTTTCTTCCCCCTGCTCCTGTATTTTATTATTTTGTTTTTAGTCGGTATTAAACTTTGTGAATGAGTAAACTTTAGAGTGTCATTATGAGTGTAAAGCGAAAGCGTGTTCTTTATGTTTAAATAAAAATTGGGAAGCAATTAAACGATTAGATGGAGTTGATTCAATAAGAAAAGTGATACATGATTTAGGTGTTGGGGAAATGACTGTCAGGGATTGGAGGTGAAATTGATATATATATATATTTAAAACTATATTATTTAAAGCCAAATAAAAAAGATTTTGAAAAGTAAGTATGGCTCCATATTAGCCTATAACCACGTAAATGACGGAGGAACTCGCACCTCAATGGTTTTCTCACACAGTCTACTGTATTATCTGAGTTTTTGGTTATCCGATGTCTGCCCAATTACTTTGAATAATCAAGGTTCTACTGTACTTGTTGAAGTGATTCATATGACTTTTTTCACGAAAAGGAGATTTTAGGTTAGGTTTTATAATTTGTATGCTAGCTTTATTTTATTTGATAGGCCTACTGAGATTTTTATTAAGAATTTCAAACAAATATAACAAAATTTTAAATGTATTTTATAAAACAAACCATTTAAAATAACTAAGTAAGTTACCTAATATTAATAAATTCAATAGAATCTGAACTAATCAAAGTTTTATAATTTTAATTGTACAATTAATTGTGTATGTATGTGTCCAGATTACATCAAAACCTACAACTGCCATGAGATTTGGAACCTCATCAGGAGTAAGTATAACACAACTTAATGGTTTAATAAATTAGTTTTTACAATGTTAAGATGTTTTGTTATTACTAGAAGGGGATAAAATAAAATGTGAATGGTTATTTTAAAGAAATAATTATTAGCCTACTATGAAATGGTGTAGATCTATTGTTCATTGCTAATATTAATAAAATATTTGCTCAAAATTTGAATTTTGTTTTAAAGATGTTTGGGCATAGGCCTACTACTTAAAATGTTTATGAGTTTCTTAAGATAATATTTACATAATATTTATTTCCTTTCTTTTTCCAATCTTACTTTTTTACTCGTATATAACAATTAATGAATTTAAAAGAAAACAACTATTCGTCACCATATGAATGAATGAATGAATTTTTTTATTTCCCCTTAAGTACAATAATTGGCTTGTTACATAATATTTACATTTAAATAGAATTACATACAATCACATGTAGAAATATTAGCATATATAGGTGTTGTAGGTGTTCAATATTGTTTAATTTTACTAATAATAACATAATAATAATAATAACATAACATAAATATTCTAAACTAACATAAAAATGAATTAAGCAATTAAGCATAAGTATTTACGAAAAGAAAAAGGAAATTAGGTAACCCTTTTGGCAATGCCAGCTTTGGGTTTACCTTCAATTAAAAAGTGAACAAAAATACGAGCAAGAGACTGTCAACAAGTCGCTACCCATCCCCGCAGCTTAAAAAGTAATTTCCCTTTTTAACTTGGTTCTATCCCGGAAAAGTCTTCCCCTTTAAATAAAATACGGTACTGCTTATTCCCCCACTTAAAAAAAAAGAACAAGTTAATACTGTCTATATACTAATTTGATACTAATCTATACCAGGCAAACAAAGATGTCCTCAATATTATTATACTGCAGTAGCCAATTGTCAATTCTTTTTTAAAATGTTTTGGTTCCAAGAATTTTTTTAATATCTAATGGTAAAGAATTTAAAAACTTAGGTGCATAGTATAGATAGGTTTTCTGATAAAATGTCAGCCTAGGCTTTGGTAAGATGTAGAACTGGTCCCTACGTGAATAAGCCATTGTAGATTTGGCCACAGCCACCTTGTTTTCAGCCACCATCTTCAGAACTGTCCTGACATAAACTCTGCGAAGAGACAATATACCTAACTGTTTGAATAATATTTCCGAGCTATCAGTTCTCGATCTAAAGAGCATAGATTTGAAGATATGTTTTTGTGTTACTATGACAGGCATTAGTGTAGATAGGTATGTGCCCCCCCAAGCAAATACACCGTAGCTCAGCTTGGAATGAACAAGTGCATAATAAATAATCTTTAGCAAATCATAGTCGCAAATTGATCTTAAATAATACATGTATTTTAATATTGTTAACAATTTGCTATTTAATTCCTTAACGTGGTATTTCCAATTGACTTTACAGTCCAACGTAACTCCAAGATATTTAAAAGCTCTGACTCCACTCAAAGTTTCACAATTACATCCAATTTCTCGTGTACATGACAACAAATGATATTGAACTTCATGGTCAAAGTTATATTCATTTTTCAGGTCAAAAATTATATATTTTGTTTTATTACTGAGCACCATATAGTGTTGTGTAAACCACCAGCGGATAGAAAGTAGATCTTGGTCAAGATCCCTTCTAACAGTTTCCAAGTCCCTACCGCTATATACTAAGGCCGCATCATCTGCAAAGGCAGTTACTTCTCCTTTGAATCGTCCTGTACAGAACCCATTGATATAAATTAAAAATAGCAATGCACCAAGGACTGAACCTTGTGGAACACCACTCTGAACTATTAATTCCCAACTAACTGACCCGCCTATTCTTACGCATTGTGTACGATTTAATAGATAACTAAAAAACCACCTATGGACTACTCCTCTTATTCCTAATTCCCATAGCCTTTTTAGCAACATCTCGTGATCGACTGTATCAAAAGCCTTCGTGATGTCAATGAAAAGCCCTACTGTTTTATTTCCATTATTTAAAGAATCAGAGATGTGAGTCATTACCTTATTCAAACTATCTTCAGTACTGATATTTTTCCTGAAACCAAACTGGTTGTCACTAAAATATTTAATATTGTTCAAGTAAGAAATTAGTCTTACTTGCATTACCTTTTCAAATACTTTAGAAAAGACCGAAAGAATAGCAATAGGTCTGTAATTATTTGGGTCTTTTGTATCACCTTTCTTATAAATTGGAACAACCACTGCCCTTTTTAACAGCTCAGGAAACTCCCCCTTTTCAATACTATAATTGAACAGTTCAGCCAAGACAACACCGACAACCGAACCTATCTTTTTTAACGTCTTGGTACCAATCCCATCCCTACCTGCAGACTTCTTAATATTTAGTTTGTCAATTATATTAATAACTTCAGTTTCTGTAACAGGATTTATAAATATTGATTTACAATATTTTGGAAAGGAAAAAATATTTTGTCCATCCCCCAAGTGATTTTTATCTTCAATGCTGTTTTTTATATTCAAAGGAACGTTTATAAAATAATTATTAAAAAACTGTGCAATATCCTCCGAGTTAGTAATACACTCGTTTGAATCTGTTTTCATTATACTTATTGTGCTTTTTGTAGTATCGCGTCCCAATATTTCATTAACAACCCTCCATTGAGCCCCTATATTCCCCTTGTTCTCTTTTAAAGTTTCCTTATAATACATGTTTTTTATTTGTCTAATGTCGGTAGATAATCTATTTTTATAAGAAACAAAGTATTTCTTTAATTTTACGTTATTCGGCTGCATATGACATTTTTTTGACAGAATATTCCTCCTATTAATGCGCTTACACAAATCCAAAGTAATCCATGGCTTTAAAGAAACTTGTTTCGCATGACGCACAAGGGTTTCCTTAGATAAAATAATACAATCCTTAACTATATTAATAAACAACTGAAATGCTTGAGACACAGTATTTTCACTAAAAAGCGAGTGCCAATCAGTAGTTGCCAAGATCTGAACTAAATTTGTATAATTTATATGATCATAATTTGTACTAATCTTACAACTATTATTACATTTATCCTTTGCATCCATACACTTGAAAACAAAACTTACAATACCATGATCAGTCAAACCAACTTGCTCAACTTTAACGTCATAAATAGAGTTTTCCTTACCCCTGAAGAACAAATGATCAATACAACTACTAGACATACTGGTTACTCTGGTGGGTTCATTTATTAGTGATTGAAACCCATGGTTATTCATTAGAACTAAATAATTAAAAATCCAAAATCTTCTTTCTATATTTTTATAACAAAACCATCGTTCATTTGTATTTTTTATAGTTTATTTTACTTGGGAACAAAAAACTCTTTTACTCTCAATTTAATTGACTGATTTTGGATTTTGGTTATTAAATTATAAATTTAAATAAAATTATATAATAACTTTGAGCTCTTCTAACAGGTTCAAAACTTTTTCGGTTTTTTACTGGTAAACCTGAAATGAAAAGTTAACATTTTTAATAGTAACAACATAAAGCAGCAGTGAATAAAAACCACAAAACCAACTAATTTGTGTAATGATTGCTTGACAGTATCGAGAGGGTACAACCCGTCCAGTAACTGGAATCCAAGATGCTGTCACTCGGCCTATGACAGCTGTACGAGGTGCAGGTTATACTTCACAACAGCGCTCGTCATCGTTGTTTGATCCTTTGAACCAAGCTTCTGCTGCTCCATTGCTTTTAGTTCGCCAAGAAGAAAAGTAAGTGTTTATATGATAAATCAAGTGTTTGAAATCTTATGAAATCATTTTCGTGCTCCTAAATTCTTTAGATGGAAATTAGCATTCAATTGTGTTTTTTTTTGTTTGTTTTTTTATGTGATGCATATAATGTAAGTAGCTTATTTGTGAGTTTATATAGAGTGTTATTTTAATTAAAATTTTGAAAATGGCAAAATTATTAACTATGTTATGGCTTAAGCATAAACATAAAAATAAATTTTTAAAATATTTAAAAAAACGAAAGAAGATACTGTGGCACCTATTAAAGTTGCCCTTCATAATTGCCTAAGGGCATTTCCTTTGAATAAATATTTTAGTTACTGTGCTATAGTTATGTTGCTGTTATCACCTGTATTGTGTCTCTAAGTGTATCAAAAACCATATCTGACATAAGCGAAAAACATGTATACACTATACAACAAAAACTTTAAAATTCTAGATGAAGTGTATAAGGATGTAGATTACTGTTACTATCACTGTTACTATGCTCTTCGTAAAAACTTTAAAATTCTAGATGAAGTGT
>JAGFPH010000411.1:156842-173308 GCA_018207615.1 Philaenus spumarius | reverse complement strand
GGGGGGGGGGGGGTCCGGACCCCCCGGACCCCCCTCGCTACGCCACTGGTCCTACATATTCACAACTACAATCTCCTCATGAAATTTTGTATACTCCGCTATTGTCTAATCTTTCCCTTTTGTCTTTGTTATTGACAATTAATCTCCCTACATTATTTGAACAGTAAAAGGCTGGTTTATATTTACTCCTATATATTATTAATTTATTGATTTCATAACTCACATTGTTGATAAATTTAATTCTACAATATTTCATACTATCACAATTAATTGGCAGTATACAATACGGCGAAACATATGTTGCTCAGTAATAAATTATAATTGTGAAATTTTACCAATTGGTTATTTCTATCCCTATTATGGAGTTTCACCAAGTACCAACTGTTTTTACTTAAAAAAAAAAGTAATACAATAAACACATCATATTCAGCTAAACACTTTGTTTATCCAGGATACGTCATAAAAGTCAGTTGTGAATCTTCAGATACAGTTTTATCAAATATTTAGTCAACATAGTGCAGTATTAATATATGTAGTTCAAAGATATATTTTAAAAAAAATCATTCAAAGAGATTAATAGGCTTCTGTCTATGCTGATTGTGATCTAATTTTGTTGTTTGAATATGCCAAACTTTGTTAATAGTAACAACACTAGCTGTATACCTTTGTTGTTTTCACCTTGTTTATTTAAGACCTGAAGAGAAAATTAAACGCTTAGAACGTCGCATTACGGAACTGATAGATGAGTCCTGTTCAGCTGCCAATAAGGAGCTTAACAAATTAGCTTTGGATAAGGCGAAGGAAGCTTCATCTAAGGAACGTAACCTGATTAGGCTCCAGGAGCAGGCTGGGCTGTCTGATTCACACAATTTGGATCTCACTTTCTCTGTTAGTATCTAGGATTTTTTCACACTAATATAGATTTGTATCAATTAGTCTTTTTACCATTTTAAAAACATCAGTACCAAAATGCGTGACAAATAAATTTTGAGCTTCACTTATAGAATAAAACATAAACAAAAATGGTTACAAATAATACGTAAAATAATGCAAACGCATTTCATTGGCAATGTTATAGTTTGGTTATTGGAGCTAATACATTAATGAAAATGGTGTCGTTGTTGTTGAAAAGTGTTTGAGCAAATAAACTTATTATTTATGACTATTTATATTTTTTCTCCTATAAATAGTTTTTTACTATTTTGATCAAGTTTTGTATCAAATGTTAAGCATTCTGTTTATTTTTTTGAAAGTTAATCACTGTTAAATATGAATGTATAAAAATAATAAGTTAAAAATAAAAACTGTAAGTTACAATGTTACAAAAACTAATAAAAAATAAAAATTTTTGTTTCCTAAATTGTAAAAAAAACTTGAACTAAACAATGTGTCTATAATTAATGTTACTTTTATGCAAAATAAAAATACAATATATATAATTTTAGGAGTTGGAATGCATGATTTAATGTATTGTTGCTAACAAGAACCTGAAACTTCCAATGTGATTTAGTAAGCATTAAAACGTTTTTGATGTTCTGGATGCATTTTTCAGTTATCACTTGATTTGTTTTTAATTAAAAAGAGATTTTCCTTGATACAGAAAGAGGGAAATTTTTTACCTTTTTATAATTTTATGTATAATTCACAGTTTTTAAGTTATTTTTGTTCAAAGAATTTAAACAGCCACTATTTTGAAATGAGTTAAGTAAATCAGGTTATTACTTTTTTCAAATTCCTCATAACATTAAGAGCCATGCAAAAATTTAACTCGGTATTACAGTATTCACTTTAAAAAGATTACCATTTTTTTGTTAGCAAGTGCTCAAAATGGCGGCTAAACGAAAAACAAGCATTTTAGGAAATATGTTTGATTAATATGTACATATAAAAGGCAAAGCCCTCACTCACTCAATATCACTAATTCTTCCACTTCTCATGAAACTAGGGAGATGAAATTTGGCATGTGTATACTTTGTGATGTAAATAGTAAAACTAAAGAAATTTCATTTTGATATTCATATTTTTAGGGGTAGTTTTGGGAATTTAGGGGTAGTTTTGACTGATCGCAGTTTCTCAAAAACCATACCACTTAGGAACTGAAATTTGGTGCACATATTGCTCATAGGCACTAGAGACACACTAAGAAAGGATTTTAAAATATTTGGTCTTTAAGGGTTGAAACAACCCCTAAAACAATAAATATTGTTTGATATATATATATATCAAAAACCTTACCTCCTAGGAACGTGAAATTTGGTACATGTATTTGCCATAGAGGCAAGAGGCGAACTAAGAAATGATTTTAAAATATTTGTCCTGTAAGGGTTGAAACGACCCCTAAAAAAATAAGTATTGTGTGTTATAATTTATAATTTCCTTAAAGCTAGAAAACAAAAATTTTGTACGTTTATTTATTACACGATAGATATAAAAAGTAAACCAGTTTAACATTTTTTCACGTTTTAGGGGTGAAAATGTAGTAACAACCCCTAAAATTATAAATATTAATTGAATAGCGCCTCTGAATGTAAAATTTGGTACTCATATTGCTCAATAGGGGCTAGAAGCGAACTAAGAAAGGATTTAAAAATATTTGACCTGTAAGAGTTGAAACAACCCTTAAAACAATAAACATTGTTTATTATACTTTCCTTAAAGCAAGAAAGCTGAAATTTTGTACATTTATTTCTTACAAGATACAAACAATAAAATAAACCAGTTTTACATTTTATCACGTTCTGCTAAGGGGTGAACATTTAATAAAAACCCCTACAACTATAAATATTAATTTAATACCGTTAAGAAACGTGAAATATTTGGTTCACATATTGCTCATAGGCGCTAGAGGCGCACTAAAATATGATTTTAAAATATTTGGCCTTTAAGGGTTGAAACATCCCCTAAAACAATATATGTTGTTTGTTTACTTTCCTTAAAGCTGAAATTTTGTACATATATTTCTTACAAAACACATATAAAAAATAAATGAGTTTTACATTTTGTACGTGCTGCTAGGAGTGAACATGTGTTAACAACCCCTAAAATCAATAAATATTAATATTCATACATTCCTTAAAACTAGAGAGCTGAAATTTTGTAGATTTATTTCTTACACGATACACACAAAAAGTAAATCAGTTGTACATTTCGTTACGTGCCACTAAGGGTTGAAAATGTAATAAAAAACTCTAAAAACAATCAATACTAATTGGTATTCTTTCCTTAAAGCTAGAGAGCTGAAATTTGGCACTTATTAATTTTAAGAAAATATTTTAGACATAAGCTGATCAAAACTAACCCGATCTATGCATTTGCATATTAAAGACGTATCTGGGTGATCTGCAAACATCCAGCTAAGACTGTGATTTACCAGCCTGTAGATTTAGGTGTTGAAAAAGAATCTTTTATAATTTTAATGTGGGAAATATAACTGTTTTTGAACCACTCTGTATTTAATTTTGTATATATATCATTTTGTGAACAATAATTTTCAATGTAGTGTTATATCTGTTGTAGGTTTTATTCAATCTAGCCAGCCAGTATGCTGCAAATGAAATGTACACAGAAGCATTGAACACATACCTTGTTATAACTAAGAACAGAATGTTTCATAATGCCAACAGATTGAAAGTAAACATGGGCAACATCTATGTAAAGTTGGGACAATATCCTAAGGCTATTAAGATGTACCGAATGGCTTTAGATCAAGTTCCAAACACACATAAAGACCTTAGGTAAGTGCTATTTGATAATGATTAACTTCGCATTATCATAAACATATAATTATGTTACCAAATTGTTGAAATTCTTATAATTAAAAAGAATTTTATAGCTATAAAATGTTTGAATAAAAAGAGTTTCTTATATAGGTACTAGCTGGTATCTGCGGCTTCGCTCTCAGATGTGATTAAATAAATAAAGCGACTATCGGGTAGACATTGTAACCTTACCATTACACGCAATTAAATGTTCCATGGCCCAAAAAGCACAGTCAGTTTCACCCAAATTGATCTAAGAATTCCTTTTAGCCTAAGTAAATTAATATAGCTATGCACTAATGAACGTTAAAAATCCCATTTTCCGCCAGTTTGTTACTCATAACTCCCGCACGAACATATAAAATTACTAATCAGGTTTTGAAGTGTATTTAACATCTAGGAGAACATTTCACATTATTGAATACTGTTTTGATATACAAGGTGTCCCATATAAATAAAGAGCCAACTTCGGAAAATAATTTTATGGGTCAAAATAAATAAAAAACCAAGAATAAATGTTTTCCCAAAAATGCTTCGTTTTCGCGATATCCGCTATTTTGTTTCTTTTACAATTCATATCTATAGATGGTTTAACCGATTGAGTTCAAATTTGTCATGCAGTTTAACCTAACAACGATCTGTTTTACAAAAAATAAACGATCTTATCTAATCATGCGTTTTAAAATGGCGGCTGTTTGAAAATTTCAATCCTGAGTTACCCACAAACCATACATTTTAACAAAAAACATCAAGATACTTTTTTTCCAATTCAATCCGTCTTCGGATGTTGTAACTGTCAAAACAATCAGATGAAGGATAATAGTTAAGTTATGCCTTAATAGGTTTCTGCAATCCGGCACCCTAAACAGACACAGTAACCACAACACTATGGTGGGTAAGTACGCAGTTATTATCCATAACTTAACTATTATTGTCTTGACATTTTTTGTTAAAATTTAACGGTTTGTGGGTAATTCAGTTTGAAATTTCGAAACACGCCATTTTGAAACGCATCATTGGGTAGAATCTCTTATTTTTCTTAAAATGTATCATTGTTAAATTAAACTTCATGCCAAGTTTGAACTCGGTAGGTCTAACCGTTCTCTAGATATGAATTATTTTGTAAAAGAAACAAAATGGCAAATATTTGGAAAACGAAGCGTTTTTAGAAAAAATGTTATTCTTGATTTTCTCTTTATTTTGACGGTTAGAACCATTTCCCAAAGTTTGGTTCTTATACAGTAATTTGACATACGATCTTGTCAATGTGTTAAGCTTTTGATCATTAAAAATCAGTTGTTTTATTTATAATGTTTGCGTGACTTGTCCGTTCGCAAAATCCCTAATTTTGTCCAAAATTTTTTCAATTTTTTAATAGGATTCCTAAATATCTTTGGGATCAAAAGTAGCCTAGATTGATCTCTAAAAAGTCCTCTACATGCAAATAAACATTTCGTCAAAATTGGTTCAGCCGTTCCGGAGGTAGTTCGGACAAACAGACTGACAAACAAAAAATAAAAAATGCATGTTTAGGTTTTGGTAAAGTGTGAATAACCATATAAGCTTAGAAAGAATATTTATTTAAAAATCACCGACACTTTAGTTTTATTATTATGTATAAATATTGATGATCAATTTAATATTTTTAAACAGTCGAATGTTTTCAGGATCAAAATAATGCATAACATTGGGATATTGTTTGTCAAGATGGGACAGTTCAATGACGCATGCTCAAGTTTTGAGTACATCATGCAAGAGAAACCTGACTTTAAAGCAGGTATGCTTAGCGTATAAAGTTTATGTTTAATTTACAACTCTATACCTAGTATATAATAATGAATGTTTTTGTCTAGAACTGGGCCTTGGAACGAAGAAACACAAGAGACCCTTTTTAGTATAAGGCGTCACCCCTTACAAATTGTAATCATCACGGTTTGTAATCATATGACTTACAAATTAATGTCACTCTATCAATGAACAGAAATGGTCGATTAAGTAATGGCAGGATTGGATTTCTTATACCCAATCCATCTACAGAAAACTCTTGTTGAATTTAAATTGATTTTGTTGTTAAACGTTTCATTATCTCATTTTTAATTCTTTGTTTCCATTTTCTTCTAACAGTTTTTCCAAAATGTTCAGTATTTTTTGTATGGATACACGTTAGCTACATCAAATGATATCAGCTTGCAATCTTCCGAAATTTCCAGTTCTTATAATTCTCCTGCTACTTTGGTTTAATTTTTCACTATAAATTTTTTTAGCAATCCCATTTTTTTGACGACATTGCCAAGATGTTTTGCCAACTTTTATATGCTATTACGGTTCTGTAATTTGTTTTGTATTGGATGATTTTTCTCGTGGGTCTTTACTTGTGACCTCTTTATTGGTCGACTGGTGTTCATGTTTAGCTATTTGTATAAATTTTGATCTAAAAGGTTTGGCGAGATTCTATGAATTTGTTATACCAATGCAACAAAAGAAAATGTTAAAATATAATAGAAATATTCAGCTAAAGTTGTAGAAGAAAATATTTTAAACAAATAGATCTATAACCAATCGGACACGTTAACACGTTCCGTGCTGAGCGCAGTTAAAGCTGCAAAAAATGTCCGTCACCATGATTGAGCGCGGGTTTAACCACACTTGCACTATTTACTTTGCATTGGAAAAGAGAGGATTTAGTCATTGTCTATGGCCATATTTCATACCTCAGTAGTTAGTAGAGACCCTTCTACCAGTACTGTTAGCGTAGCCTAGGAGAATATCAACTAGAAAGAAAGTTATCGGCGTTCTGCCGTTTTTGAGCCCAGTTTTCGATCATTCTGCCAATATTTTCACAATTTAAGGTAATTTATTAATTTAAATCAATTATTTTTATCGTTTCTATTCATATCATAAAATATTTCACCATATTAGTGAATAATATATTTAAAAATAACGAAATTACGTCTTAACAGTTAATTTTTTCATTTTGAGGATTTTATCTTCTTCTCTTGGTTAATGAATGATTAGTATTTTTATATAAATAGACATTAATATATTATGTACATTTTTTTAATATTTTCAAAATGGTTCGTAGTAGAAGAACAAAGCGAGAAATTTAAAAATAAAAAAAAAAACAGTTTATTTATCGGTTTGTCCTCATTTTATCTTTTTCTCTTAATTTATGAATGATTAGTATTTTTACATAAATCTAAATTAATATATTATTTACATCTATATATATAAAAATGAATTGCTGTTCGTTAGTCTCGCTAAAACTCGAGAACGGCTGGACCGATTTGGCTAATTTTGGTCTTAAAATGTTTGCAGTAGTTCATAGAAGGTTTATACGTAAAGAAAAATTTGAAAAGTTTCCCGAAAAAGTTTCAAATTTGGAAGAAACTCAACAGCCTTTACTGTATGAACCCAAAACCATAGCTTACAAAAACAGCTGTTTGTATAAAAAGCTTAGCAACACGTTATGTTTGTTTACAATCATTACCATAGCAACATTACTTAGCAAATGTATAATCACTTTAATACTCTTCAAAACTAACAGCTTTTTAAGGTTAGATTGAAAAACTATAAACAAACACAAGGAAAAATCAACGAAAAATGCTTACAGAATTATAATTCAACTCAAACATTGGTTATTAAATATCTATATAGGCCTAATTAGAGATATGCTGTTTAAAATATTGTTTATATAAAATATATCATAACTATGAATTTTCGCTACCAATAATAATAACAACAAACAAATTATTTGACACCATAAACCATACACATGTATATGGTATGGTACATGTGTATGTTTAACCATAAACATACACGAGTTTAAACATATTATATTGAAAACTAAACAAACAATCTGAATTAAACTAAATGCCATTAAAATATCACATTCGTAGCTTTATTTTGATATATAATTGTATATTTAAATACTAAACAATATCTTATACTAATTAGGCCTATACATTTAAAATTACAAACTCTATTTGAACCAGTTTGTTACATCCTAAATTAACGCTGATGTTACAAAGTGATTCAAATATCTTTTCTACGACCCCGAGCTAATTTAAAACAAAGTGATTCAAATATCTTTTCTACGACCCCGAGCTAATTTAAACCCTCGCTAAGAAAGGGTTAAAAGAAATTCGAAATTTTAGGGCGGTTTGGGAGGGGAGGTCAATGTTACTAAAAATCCCTATAAGAACGAATTGGAATGAAATTTGGTACGTAGCTTCCTTTTAGGCTGTAGGTGCTCGCAACATTGTCAATGAAATTAAGGTAAAGTAAAAATTAGTAAAAACTATAAATTAAAACGATATATTTAAAGCTTTTTCATGTTAGATAGTAGTTTACAGGAATACAATTTTCAGTGCTTTCTTAAATAGCGTATACTTTTTTTCATGACACAACGCCGTACGGGTCAGCTAGTTTTATAATAAAATTCCAATAAAACTTATTTAGAAAAATACAAATTTATTATAATATATTATGATAAAGTAACATAAAAAATTTAATTTTGTATCATTGCTATTTTGATAATTTACGAATTATGTTATGGAAAACACAGTCAGGTTTTACTAGCACTTGTTTTCAAAAATAAATAAAAAATCGTTCACTAATATAATTAATTTTCATTATTATTATTTACTGAATAAATGTGCGTTACGTAAAAATAATATTCTTTGTATTATTCAGAAAATGTTTTATAACTGATTTAAAGTGAATCACAAAAAATGGGCATGAAATGAATAGATTTTATTATGCGGTTATATCCACGCTCAGTCAAAGGTCGAACTCGTTAAAGCATTGAGCTCGATCCGAGGGTGCCAACTTGCTAGTCATTGCTAATAGGACCCTAACATGGCGCAGCACGGAAAGTGTTAATAAAACACAAAAGTTGGTAATTACACCAGAGTGAGTGCCAAGAGAGGCAGAGCCTGATGATGGAAGTGTAAGAGTAGGGTATATAAACGATACCAATGTGGATGAATCCAGTACTAATAGATAGATGTAATTAGTAACCAGGCATTCAATGATATGCTTGTTTTTCCTAGGTTTGCATGCTATCATATGCTACTATGCAATGGATGACAAGGAGAAGATGAAGCAAGGATTCCAGATGCTGTTAGAAGTACAACTTGATGTTAATGATGAGGATAAATATCTTTCTTCTATGGTCAGTATTTTATATCAGTAACAATTGATTTGATACTATTTATACTTGTGTTCCAAGGTAAACGATAGAACCCAATGTTAAATGAATTTTAAGATTCTCCATGGCAATGATAAAAGTGGAAAATTAAATGTTTTGGGAAATTTGATTTATTGTTAAGAAATTGTTTTGAACTAACCCGTAGAACTTTTTACAAATAAAAAGTTAACTTTTTACAAATATAAACTATCCCTTGCTAGCCCCTATGACTTATACAGTACTATACTTATAAACACACCTAAGAATCATACACTTTATTTACTTAACATAAAGATCCTCTTATAGTCATAAAAAAAAATATTATAAATAATAATAATAAAAAATAAAAAACTATAAAGCAAAGTGTTTTTACGTATTAAAATAATTAGTCATTTCCAATCCCAAACTATCAAGAACTTAAAAATTAATTTCTTAATGTAATTTTCACAGTGATTATCACTTATTTTTATCACAATTAACTCCAAAACACCAAAACAACATGTACATGTAAAAAAAATAAAGAAAGTTTACTGTAATATAATCAGAGGTTAAAGTTAGGAAGTAGTCACAATAACTATTTCAATTTATTGATATTTTATTAGAAAAATTGCCGTTAAGTTGCAGCATGCTATGGAATCTAAAACATTACAGAAGATTGCTGGATGAAGTCTAAAGTTTCACTCGGGCTTAGGCATCAATGTATTAAAACAGTAATTAATTGGTTTTAATAGATATACAGATTGTGTCAGCTGTTAAGAAATGTCTTACAAATATTTATATTTAAAACAACTATTTTATACTACTGTATAGTACTGTATAATACAGAATGTTATAGTACCACTAAATGTACCACCACATATTAACCAAGATTCTTTTCTTGAAGTTCACACATAGAAGTTATAGCCCTAAAAATAAATATATTCCGCTATATATTAAAAATTTTATTTACCTAATCGTCCAAAACAAGAAAGAACAGTGGGAATATGAAAAGAAATTAATTTTAAATAGGAGATAACTGTTACTTTAGCTTTAAGGGTTAAGTATTCTCCATTTACTTTTGGAGAGTTAACTTCATGACAGTAAGCAGTTTAATTTTGAATTGAATTATACAAGTATACACTTTTTAAAGTAACAACAATATCATCTGGTAATTCAAAATAAGTGACAAGTAAAAAAAGTTCTTCTTGTATCTTTTTCAAAAAGTAGTACAGTAGAGCGTTGATTATCCGATCACGTCAATCATCTGTACTGAAATGGAAATGTACTGTGTAAATAAATAAGTAAAGTACTGCACCACATAATTCTGAATTTAAAGTTTTTGACTCGCATAGTCAGCTGAGTTGTAGATTTCAGGAGTACAGTAAGTTTTATGTTCATATGTCATAGCCAATCTATAATTGAAATAGTTCATATAAAGATTCACTAACGGTATTGAAGCTCAGGGTGGGAATAATTATTTTTTTAGGATGACAATGCATCGAGCCTGCTTCTTGAGGTGATTCGTAATGACAGTTTGCATACATTAGAGAAGCAGATGAAACGTGAAGCTGAACGAAGCATCCTAACTGCAGCTAAGCTCATTGCACCTGTTATTGA
Source organism: Philaenus spumarius (assembly GCA_018207615.1). Lineage (NCBI taxonomy): Eukaryota > Metazoa > Arthropoda > Insecta > Hemiptera > Aphrophoridae > Philaenus > Philaenus spumarius. The sequence continues at coordinate 162,766 of JAGFPH010000411.1, read as the reverse complement.
AGATAATTTCACTGCAGGTTAGCAAATGAATCCTTCTACTTAATGGAAAGGATGTGTGTGTGTGTTTTTTTATGCTTAAGAATCTTGTCCCCTACTGTTTATTTTCAAAGTTTCAGAAGTATATTTCACCCATAAAAAAATGTTTACAACAATCATCTACACTAATATTATAAAGAGGTAAAATTTGTTTGTTTGTTTGTATGCAGAGGTTAATCTCTGGAACTACTGAACCGATTGAAAAAATAGTTTTACTAATAAAAAGCTACACAATCCCTGAGTAACATAGGCTATAATTAATTTTGATAAAAACATTTTTTATTTCAATATTTGTAAATTTAGTCGGAAAAAATTCTTAGGTTAGGCCTAGATGAACCGTCATATTTCTTGAATGTATTACATTCATTACCATAGTAACCAACTGAATAAAATAACAGATAAAACAGCTGATTTCTATTAAAAGCTGATTTCAAACTTTGAAGCAACTATTTTGTATTCCTATTTTAAATTGTAGGTTAGGTTTTTATTAAAGTGTAGACCAGAGCCTTGCTGGTTCTATTGACCATTATTATAACTGATGTTATAAAATATACGAAATAATTTAATTTGAACATTTAACATTATTTACCATCTTAGCTTTGGGGTTATTATTAATATACTATAATATTATAAAGAGGTAAAATTTGTTTGTTTGTTTTTATGTACTGGTAATCTCTTGAACTACTGTACCGATTGAAAAAAATAGTTTTACTAATAAAAAGCTACACTATCCCTGTGTAACTTAGGCTAGAATTAATTTTGATTTAAGAATTGAAACAACCCCTAAAACAATAAATATATTAATTGTTTGACTTTCCTTAAAGCTAGAGAGCTGGAATTTTGTACTTTTATTTCTTACAAGATACACAGAAAATTGAACTAGATTTGCATTTTGTCGCATGCTGCTAATGGGTGAAAATGTGAAACAACCTATAAAACAATAAATATTAATTGTTTGACTTTCCTTAAAGCTAGAGAGCTGAAATTTTTTACTTTTATTTCTTACAAGATACATAGAAAAATTAAACTGGATTTGCATTTTGTCGCTTGCTGCTAAGGGTTGAAAATGTGTAACTATCCCTAAAACAATCAAAATAATTGTTATATTTTCCTTAAAGTTAGTGAGCTGAAAATTTGAACATTCATTTCTTACAAGGTACATAGAAAAGTGTCATAGATTTACATTTTGTTGCGTGCTGCTAAGGGGTGAAAATGCAGTAACAACTCTATAAAAAGTAACTCTATTTTCATTGTTATACTTTCCTTAAAGCTAGAGAACTGAAAATTTGGCACTTATTAATTTGAAGTGTTTTATAGGAAATAAAATAAATAATAACACACACAATTTAAATAGTTATGTCTAATGGGTGAATTGGGGGTAACAGCCTTTTTACTTTCTCACTATACTATAGTATAGAGAAAGTATAGTGATCGCAAAAAAAATCGATGTTGAGATTTTTGTGGAAATATCCGTTTTGGGACCCCCTGAGTCCAAAAAAGTGGTTTTTACAAAATGTCTGTCTGTGCTTTTTACAAAGCTAGAGAGAAAACTATTTGATCGATTTCAACCAAATTTGTACCAGACATGTCCAGTATGCCTGTATAGATGCACAAAAAAGGGTTTTGAACAATTTTGAAAAACAACCCCCTTTTTGGCCAAAAAACCCCCAAAAAATCAGTTATTATTTTTTTATAAAAAAAACGGCTCTAACGATTTTGATAAAATTTGGCTTATTTGTAGCCTTAAATGAAATGTGCCCTACCATATACAAAAACCCGCATCTTTCTAAAAATTCTCATTTAGCTAATAATAATAATAATAACTGATTTTTGGGGATTTTTTGGCCATAAAGCGGGTTATTTTTCAAAACCTTTTTACGTGCATCTATAAAGACCTAATTAATGTGTTTGGTGCAAATTTGTTTGAAATCGATCGAATAGTTTTCTCTCTAGATAATAATATTTATTAGTTAATCTCCAACTTTAATAAAAAAACTCTCCTACACCCCATCCTACAAGTCACAGTGAATCTATTTAGTAATTTAAATGTGTTTGTGAGAAAGTATGTGCCAGTTCCTGATACCGTTTATTACAATAAAAATTAATTGTTATACATGATTAACACCTTTGTTTCATAAGTGGTAATCTGTTCACCGCGGGGATTGACGAGCGAAGCAAGCAGGGGCGGAGCCCTCTAGTATATATATATATATATATATAAAAAAAAAAAAACGTTAAAATGTAGTTCCGCAATTGACTTATTTGAACTATTATCTTAGTTTAAGTTGGTGTACCTGTACTCTGCATCTTTGGATTCATTTTTGATGTGTGACAAAAACATTTAACATACTATAAAGGTCTTTTAAAAATCTTGGCTTCTCTTCCTGTAAGTGTTGCCATTGCAGAGGTGAGTTTTCTACCCTCAGAAGATTGAAGGTGTGGCTTAGACCAACTGAGGACAGGTATAGCTTTCATGTAGTCATTGATGTAAATCTAGAAAATGTTATAAAAAGATGTTCACAAAGTTGAAATCACAGACTGGGTAAACTGTATAATTCTGTAAATAGTTTTTATTTCTTGGTACGGTTTGGAATAGTTTACCAAAATACTAGTTAATCACTGCAAAATTTATTAGTAAACAGTTTTTACTTTTTGATTGTTCCAATTTTCTATCCAAATCATTCTTTTTTAATTTATAATTCGACTACGCAGCTGAACCGCTGACGTGAGTTGAGCAAATTTCCAAAATTAAGTTTATATTGCTATGTTTTAGGGTTTCAATCAACAATTTGGGAAATAGATCTATTCACGACGGTGCTAAATAGCTGCAAAATGCTTTGCACGCCATTCTGTATATTGGGAGTATTTTCAATACACAGTGCATTGCGTGCTTCGCACGCCAACCCCCGTATTGGAAGTAGCTTCAATACACAATGCATTGCATGCTTCGCACGCCAACCCCACGGTAGAATCCACCGCATGGATTTGAACCGGGTACTTTTATGGTATTTTATGTTTTGATCGATTTTGGGGAAACCAAGCGAGCTATAAGGTCGTGTAAAAAAAACAAAATATGCAGAATAACATCCTACATTTATATTTTTAGGAAAAACTCTAAACAAAATTAATTCTCGTAGTAAAAATCACAAAAATAGTTACTTCCGGTCAAAAAAGTGCTTGTAGGGTGGGGTAGAAGAGGTGATTTTTTATTAAAGTTGGAGATTAACTAATAAATATTATTATTAATATCTAGAGAGAAAACTATTCGATAGATTTCGAACAAATTTGCACCAAACACGTCAATTATTACTTTATAGATGCACGTAAAAAGGTTTTGAAAAATTTTGAAAAACAACCCTCTTTATGGGCAAAAAAACCCCAAAAATCAGTTATTATTATTATTATTAGCTAAACGAGAATTTTTAGAAAGATGCGGGTTTTTGTATATGGTAGGGCACATTAAAGGCTACAAATAAGCCAAATTTTAACAAAATCGTTAGAGCCGTTTTTTTATAAAAAAATAATAACTGATTTTTTGGGGGGTTTTTTGGCCAAAAAGGGGGTTGTTTTTCAAAAATTGTCCAAACCTTTTTTCGTGTATCTATACAGGCCTACTGGACATGTCTGGTGCAAATTTGGTTGAAATCGATCGAATAGTTTTCTCTCTAGCTTTGTATACTTTTATTAAAGTTGGAGATTAACTAATAAATATTATTATTATTATCTAGAGAGAAAACTATTCAATCGATTTCGAACAAATTTGCACCAAACATGTCAATTAGGTCTTTATAGATGCACGTAAAAAGGTTTTGAAAAATTTTGAAAAACAACCCCCTTTATGACCAAAAAAACCCCAAAAAATCAGTTATTATTATTATTATTAGCTAAACGAGAATTTTTAGAAAGATGCGGGTTTTTGTATATGGTAGGGCACATTAAAGGCTACAAATAAGCCCAATTTTATCAAAATCGTTAGAACCGTTTTTTTATAAAAAAATAATAACTGATTTTTTGGGGTTTTTTTGGCCAAAAAGGGGGTTGTTTTTCAAAATTGTTCAAAACCCTTTTTCGTGCATCTGTACAGGCGTACTGGACATGTCTGGTGCAAATTTGGTTGAAATCGATCGAATAGTTTTCTCTCTAGCTTTGTATACATACAGACATACTTACAGACATACAGACATTTTGTAAAAACCACTTTTTTGGACACAGGGGGTCCCAAAACGGATATTTCCACAAAAATCTCAACATAGATTTTTTTTTGCGATCACTATACTTTCTCTATACTATAGTATAGTGAGAAAGTAAAAAACAAATACAAAAATCAACTAAATATACTTACTATATTTCAATTCAATTCAAACATTGGTTGTTACATAATATATATATATAACAGTTGTGTTGGATCAAAAACTGAACATGATTTTAGGTTAGGCCTACAATGAACCAAAACATGTTTATTTGCAACCAATTTGAAATCAGGTTTTTTACAGTTCTTCACTACTGTCAGTTTTTTTAGATTAGGTATAAGCAAACAAAAGGTTTACTGTATTATCTATAAAGGTTTACAAACTATAAATCTAAATTTGTGTAGTATATTCTTAAGTAGCATAAACCCATTTTGCAATTCGATTACTTAAGTCAATGTAATGAAATGGAACAACTACCCTTTAAATTAAATCAAGCAATAGCGAAGCATTGCTGGGTCCACTAGTTATGTATATAATTTGATACCTAGACTGGATGTAGATGATTGTGTAGTTTTTCTCCTTATAATTTGAAATGTATATCAATTTAAATAGTGTATTGTGGGGAAATAATTTTTACCAAGATAATTGAAAGAATTATATTGTATGTTTAGGCTACAACTGGTGTGTCGATGCCATCAAGAACTCCATGTATGTGCCTCTAGCAGGGGATCTAGAAATCAATAAAGCCATTACCTTCCTTAAACAGAAAGATGTAACCCAAGCTGTAGAGACTCTCAAAGCTTTCCAAAGGAAGGAGAGCAAAGTAGCAAGCACCGCTTCTGCTAACTTGGGTTTTTTACACTTTCTGGTAAGTCTAAACTTTTACAGGAAAACTTTAATAATCTGCCACTCAATAGTTTGGTATTTATGGTGTGGGCATTAAGTTCCTATAATAGGCAGCATAGGCATTTGAAAAAATTAAGTTATATGCTCTCTAACCTACAATGCTAACTTTTAGAACCATTTTTAGGAAAGTTAAGTAGTGGTATAGAATGTTTACGAACTGAAAACATATTGTGACTTACAGCTTAAGTTGGTGCTCTGTATTAGTGCGAATTTCCATAGAAAACAATTGTGTAATTATTATTGTTATCGTTGTTATTTTATCGTGTCTGTAGTGTGTGTAAATTAAAAGTATAATTTTATACCTGTGTGTGATCGTATGAGCATTATGCGAATGCTCCTCGTTATCCAGGCGATGATAACCACCCAGGTTTTTCGCCTTTAAAAATTAAAAAAAAATTGGAAAACGGTTGACCCTAAAGGCCATCCATGTAACTTCCCGCTAAGTTTAATTACAACAAACACTATTTTTGGAAATTTTGAACTGCCATAACTTTTGAATGAATCAACCGATTTTTATGCGATTTGCGGCAATCGATGCAGTTTTTTAAGTCCATTGAAAGAATCAACAACAAAAATTTTTCAGATAAAAAGTTTCGGAGAAATTGAGGAAAAACGCTTTTTTTTATTGTCTTTCGTTCACGATATCTCGCGAATGAATCAACCGATTTTTATGCGATTTGCGGCAATCGATGCAGTTTTTTGAGTCCATTGAAAGAATCGATAACAAAAATTTTTCTGATGAAAAATTTCGGAGAAATTGAGAAAAAACACTTTTTTTTATTTTCTTTCGTT
>JAGFPH010000411.1:136033-156832 GCA_018207615.1 Philaenus spumarius | reverse complement strand
GTTTAGTTTTTATGTTTATCTGTATAAAGATAAACTCACATAAGAATGTCAGGAGATACTTTTTATTTAAGTACTAATGATATTGTTAGGTATTTCAAATATTTTCATGCTAGATCTAAATTAAAATTTACTGGAATTCAACGATAGAAACTGATGGACCCAATTAGCTGTTTTATATGTTATTTGTTACAACAGGTTCCTATAAATACAAAAATTCGGTAATCAGATTGAAACATAAAAGCAATAAATTTAAGGTTTTTATTTAAGTTAACAAACAAACTGTTGTTTTCTAATGGTATCATCTGGGGACCAAATGGATCCATTTGGTAGTGCACTTTCCAATATAGACTACAATACATTGTTCTTCAATACAATTGTTTGGAGAGCTTCTTGCATATTAATAAATGTGACTTGTCCATTTTTTAGTGAAGTTAACAAGCTATAAAACTAGTTTCACAAAAAAAAAAAACTAACTAGTGATACATGTATATTCATGGGCCAAGTGCTTTATTTTGATAAAAGAATCATGTAAATCTAATGAAAAATCCTTGCACATTACCTTATAGACTATCTCTTTTGTAAATAGATGTTTGATCTGTATAAACAATAAGGATTTTTTCTAGTAAAAAGGTTGCTGATGACTTATTATTGTGGACAGTTGATACGAGGTCTGTCTAAAACGTTTGTTGAATGGTATGACAAAAACAGAATGAACATTAGAAATTCCTTTATTGGCCTTTAAAATACTCTCCACCAGACACAACACACTTCTGACAACATTCGTATAGCACCTCAAATAGTTGGAGAAGTCTTCATGTAGAATCGTTTTCAGAATTGCCGTCACTTGACTCTGAATTTCTTCAACGTTCGCAAACCGTGATCCCTTTAAGGCCTTCTTAAAAGATGGGAACAAAAAAATCAGCAGGCGCCAGATCTGGAGGTACGGTGAGTAACCCCACACCATGCTGAGTCAAAAATTGACGTACAATGATGCTGGTATGCGATGGTGAATTGTCATGCAGTAACATCCAATTTCGGGTCTGCAACATTTAACCTCCAAGTAGAATGCGGCATTCACCGTTTGGCCAGCAGGAACGAGTTCCTTATGGATGATTCCTTCTTTGTAAAAAAGTGTGATCAACATGGTCTTCACTTCTTATATTTCCACGCGGCTTTTTGTTTGTTGCGGAGAAGAAGGTGACCGCCATTCCATTGGTTGTCTTTTCGTTTTGGGATCATACTTATAACACCAAGTCTCATCTCCTGTGACAATGGAACCCTGAAAAGTCGGATCCCGGTCACACATATCGATGAAATCGCCACTGGCCTTAAAACGTCTTGCTTTTTGATCATCTGTTAGGATGTGCGGCACAAATCGTGAACAAATCTTCCATTTTCCAAATTCTTTATGGACGATGGCCCTCACTGTGTCTTTGCTAATACCCACTTCTTCTGCTACTAATCGCAGAGTCAGTCGCCGATCTTTTGTTAGCATCGCTCGCAAACGTTCAATGTTTTTTGGCGCCTTGCTTGTGGATGGTCGTCCTCCACGGATTCTTTACCAGCGCAAAAGTGTACAAACCAATCATACACACATTTCCTACTCCCAGCATCCTGCTGTACACTTGCACCAACATCTCGTGGGTTCCTGTATCCATTTTACGCAATTTGATAACAAGAGTTGATTTATGCTGTTTTAGCTTTAGTTTTTCACTTGATAACGGGAGTTAATTTATATTGTTTTTGCTTTAGTTTTTCAATTGATAACGGGAGTTGGTTTATATTGTTTTAGCTTTAGTTTTTCACTTGATAACAGGAGTTGATTTATATTGTTTTAGCTTTAGTTTTTCACTTGATAACGGGAGTTGATTTATGTTGTTTGAGCTTTAGTTTTTCACTTGATAACGGGAGTTGATTTATGTTGTTTTAGCTTTAGTTTTTCATTTGATAACGGGAGTTGATTCATATTGTTTTAACTTTAGTTTTTCACTTGATAACGAGAGTTGATCTATATTGTTTTAGCTTTAGTTTTTCATTTGATAATGGGAGTTGATTCATATTGTTTTAGCTTTAGTCTTTTACTTGATAACAAGAGTTGATTTATATTGTTTTAGCTTTAGTTTTTCACTTGATAACAGGATTTGATTTATATTCTCGAAACGTGTATTATTTTCTTTATCACAAATGTTCGAAAAAAGTTGTAAAAATATGATTCATAATGTTTTAACCTTACAAAATTGTTTGAAATGATGAAGGTAAATGTGACTATCACAAGTTGTAAGATTCAAAATTAATCACTGTTTGTTTATCACTGCAGCACCAAAGGGAATTGCACATTTTAGCACGCAGTTGTTAGAGCACTTCTATTAGCACAAGCATATAAAGGAATGGACTAGCAATAACATACTGTATGTAGTAAGTAGGCATTATAGATAATAAAAAGCATGTTAGATATAATCTGAGTTCATTTCTCAGTTCTTAAATATTTATAGTACATATTTTGTAAATCTTCATGCCTTTTTGACTTCATAAATAAACTAGAGCAATTTAATTAGACTCTGCAGCCTAATATTTTGTACCACCATCCAACATGAAAATTTTACTAAAGTGATATTAATAACACTTCAAATACTCAATGTAACCATGACTTGGATAAATTATACATTGTTGGGAGCAGTGAAAGGATGTAATGGCTCCCAAACACGGAATTGCCTTTCACCATAATGGAAAACATATTTTTCATTACTTTCACAAAAGCTCGCTATAGTTTTTTTTTTATAAAGTATGGGGTATTTCTAACCACTAATATTTGGTCCAAAATTTTCATAAATAGAAAGGAGGGGTGCAGAATACTGTATGTACAAACGCCTAAACGAGGTGTGGAGAAAATTGAGGCTGGGCTGGGAAAATTTTATCCAGGTAAAAACATTTTTTAATAAGGAAAAAATTAATATTTTGGGGGAAAATATATTAGAAATGAATTTAAACAAAGGTCAGTCTAATCGGCTTGTTTACAATATATATACTTACACACAAAGTATGTTCTTATGTAGTATGGTACTTAATACATAGGTATTACCATAGATCATGAATAATAAAATAGATTATGCATGCATACGGCGGCAGTGTGGCGAAAAAAAGGTTGTCGGGAAAATATTGCATGATCGCGCCGCGAGGTAGCGCTAGGGAGAAATCATTAAAGGCATTGGTGCTACACACCGCTTTTGTCGTTTCCCCAATAGATTGCGCCACTATCGTCGAATTTCCAGTGGATTGAAATAATGCATTGGATCGGAGTTCTATTAGGTTATCCAAATGCAATGGTATTACTGATGTTTTTCATTTCTTAACTTATGGGGGCGCTACTCTGTCCCCAATCTGATTCCCATAAGAGCAATGCTACAGAATAAGTAATTTTTTTCCGTTAATTCGTGGAATAAATTTAAAATTTTGGTTTCATTTTGAAGTACTGTCATATGCGGATGTTGATTGCCGAATACATTTTCAAAAACCGTGTTATTGTTTTCATAAATGTACGATATAAATAGTAAAAAATAGTAAACTTTATTAATTTTTTACTCAGTTGCAAAAAGATATATTGCAAAAAACCTTAGCAATCAACACCCACAATCTATCTGACTTTAAGAAAAAAAATACAACTTTCGTTTTTTGACACAAACAACACAAAAATATGCTTAATAGTGAAGGTATGTTTTGGTTATTTAACATTGAAATTGGTACCCAACTTCGCCGTTTTGAATGTAGAGAGCCGAGCCTTAAACTACTTACTGAAATTCGAAATCGGTTTTTATCAGTAAAATGCATACGATGAGATTTGTTTGTTTCCATTTTCATTGCATCGAGAGTGGAAAGGTGGGTAAACCATTCGTAACACTGTGTACTGGGAAGAGCATCACCTCCTAAAGCTTACTTTTTAAAGTTGTAACATGCCGTAAATATTGTTCCAAGTTCACAACAAAACTTTATGTTGCATTTTAGCTCCTGTATATCAGTCTTTGTGTAAATCATCAAGAACACTGAAACATGATGCACTCTAAAAGTAATAAGTCAAAGATTACACACAACCAATTTCTTTTAACCCTCAAAGTGGCAGACTGCAGTCTCTCTGGCGCAAATGCAACCCGCTCGAACCTTGGCGAGAATTTGCATATATTTGCGTAATCGATAATTTAATCCACTTAAAATCATCCAATCGTAATAAAACTGGCACCATTGGAAAGGAAATGAATCAAACTTTAATTTTTGTATTTACAACTTTTTTGTAAAACGTATATTTAAATACGTAATCATCGTTTTAAAATATGCATATCGTGTTACAGCACAGTATTTCCGCGGGCGAATCTGCATACAATTGTACTGTTATTTCCCACTTCTTCAATGTTGAAACCTCCCTACTGAAGTATTTATATCGAGATTATAAAGCTACCATTGGATTCTTCAAGATTTTATCTTTCTAATGGTGCCTTCCAATCAGATGTCACTATTTTACAGGATTTATTCATACAATGTCTGTAAACCCTTGCGATTTTACAGGTTTTCAACCAATGAAACAGCCCATTTGTCAACAGATTCTACGCCTACTCTATCAAATGTTTTGACAGATGGTTTTACACCATTTTGTAGAGAAAAGACTGACCTTTCTAACGGTGGGAATTGAACTAGAATAAACCAGTTCTTTGGTCTGTCTAGACAGTAGAGAAAAGTACATGATTAGAGCGATCTGTTGTGACCGATTGCTCCGTCTCGTTCCCACGTAATTCAAAGCACCCTTCTTGTAAGACCTTTACTGACGGCAAAATGTAATTTGATTCATGTCATTTTGTTATTCAAATAAAGATACCTCATACACTTTTGTGAACTAAGGAAAGACAATTATACCGTTCTTTTCTTTGATTTATCCTCTACACTTTGTTATAATAATATTTCATTTTTGGGCAAAGCATATATTAGTAAATTACGTTTCAATCTAGGCCTAGGTTTGTTAGCAGTCGTGTACTTGGAACATAAAAACAGTTATTTTCAAAATAAGAAATTTGAAATTGATAAATGTTTTTATACAGTTCTATTTAGAACTAAATTACGAAACTTTTTACGCTTACGAAAAAAATACAAAAATGTTTACTACTAGTTATGTAGGCCTAAAGTTGAACTTTTTCCTTTCGTTACTGAACATTTTTTGTTTCTTGAGCTAATAACTTTTACAATTTCAAAAGAAACTAATTTTTAGTGGCATATTTGAATTCTTTTAAGTTTCTTCTACAAAAAAGCTATTGAACACTTTTGGATTTTTGTTCATTTACTATTTTTGGCAAATTTTTAAAAATATGCTTGCAAAACGCTATAAACGGGCTTTTCAATTTCAGCTTTAACCATGCCAGTTCTAGGGTTAAACAATTACTTGGAGGTTATGGCGGTAGCAGTGCTAGGACGTTCCATTGCCCTTTGAAAAGTTCAGTTATATGTTTAACTTATCTGGTAAGTGTACAGATTTTTGAAAACTTTTTACAACCAGTAAAGATTTTGCCTGTGGAATACAAAATATATATTTTTTTTAAATATAGTGGAACTTCAGTTATCTAATATTTGGAAGGATGACATATCAAGCAATTGGGCTCAAATAATATGTAGTTGTTTATATGCTTTATGTTTTGTGAAGGTAACAAATAGTTAATTAGTTTATAAATAATTTAAATTTTTTAATTGGAGAAACTGACTTAGGGGCTATCTAGTATTTTAAAACAATTTTTTAAATTCGTCTCAACTTTTTCTTACAGCAAGGAGATGTGGACAATGCAGAGAAGTGTGGAGAAGCTGCTCGTGAATCTGACGCTTACAACGCAGCTGCTTATGTTAACCTCGGCAACTGTAGTCTTGCTAAAGGAGAGCCTCAACGAGCTAAACAACTCTATGCTTTGGCATTGGATAGTGATGCATCTTGTATTGAAGCTTTATATAATCTGGGTGAGTAAATTTACTAATGAAGTACTCTGGCTCTGGACATTTAGAAATATGTAATAAGCTGTACGAGCAACGCGTAAACAATTTGGTAATTAGTTTTAGTTAGTAGAATAATAAGTCCATTATACAACAATGAGTGTTCATAATTAATTGTAGAGTGAAACTTAGACAAAGCATAATATGTTGGGTCCAGGTTATCTTTCTAGCTAATATAGGTTTCTATCTAGATCTGACTTCAAAAATAAACATGTTTTTTTACAGGTTGTCAGTAGTAGCGGTCGTATACTACTGCTTTACTGAGTAAAGCATTTTTATTGTGATTCATTAATAGTTAAAAGAGCGCAAAGTACTTTGTTATATAAAAGCAACAAATTACCTGTTTTTCAAACTACAAATAAAATGTTTACTATATATGTGTAAAAAATATAGGTAAAATTTAAGTAAAAATTGAAAGCTCTACCTTCAGTTGCAATAAAATTTTGTCTCTGTTTTATTTTTTACATGTCTTTGTTTTGGAGTTATTTTTTTTAACTTAAAGCGTCATTAATTACCTAATTGATGAGTTTCTTAGTGATTTGGAAGTGACCATTTATTCCATTATGTATAAACTTTTTATTGCAAATTTTTTTTATGTGGACAATTATTTTTAGACTTGTAAAAAAATGCAAGTACTAGTATTATAGTAATGTAACATACATGGCCAATGCAGGCGAGAAAATAACTTGGTTAGAGTGAAAAATGCAATAAACATCATCTATATATATAAAATTCAATGTATGTCTGTCTGTACGTTTGTATGTTTGTCCTTTATGCGTTACCAAACCGTCCATCCGATTGCTTTGAAATTTTGCATAGTAACACAGGTTAACCCTGGGAAGGTTTTAGGCCATTTACCGAAGTCCTAGGACATTAGGGCTACGCCCCAGTGGCCCTCAAAGTTTCAATGTTAATCTTATGGAAGGTCAATCTTAAGGAAGAAGAAGAAAGATTTCTTTTGATTTTATCAGGGGCACAAAAAACAGCTGTTCGTATGAAAAGCTTAAAACAGCTGATTTTGATCAATAGCTGATTTTCATCAACAACTGATTTGGATCAAAAACTTAATATAATTTTAGGTTAGGTAAATCAAGCAATGAGCAGAATCCCATTATAATTTACATCGGCCCTCAGGGATACGAATTACAGGCTTTCAAATTTTCAAATTAAGCAATAGCGAAGCATTGCCGGGTCCACTAGTATAGTTATACAAAAGATATAAGACGCAATAATTTTCATATATATATAAACAGATTACAAAATTCAGAAATAATTTTCAAATAAAATTGTAAAGACAGACATAAATTTTATAAAACATGGTTACATACAAGAAAGTGATATATAAACAATTTGAGTGACAATAGAAACAAACTGATAAAAAACAATAACAACATTTTTCCTATTTCATTATAAACCAAAATATATAAAACATGCAACATATATAACAGCAAGGTTTATGTTAACTAGAAAAAACAATTTGACAACAAGTTGGTTAGCAAGTTGGCAACATGGTTGCAAAGTAGGATGTAACAGCAGAGAGAAGGAAGGGAAATGACTTCCTTCTACTACAAGCAAGGTAAAATGGCTGATAGTTGTGTGTGAAATGGAATAAGTTGCATTTCCATAGAAATCAAAGTTTTTGTATGTAATCCACGATGTAAAACATTATTTGAAAGTCTGTGGTGAAGATCAAAATATCCAATAAGAAAATGTTGTGATTTAAGGAATTTTGATAAAAAATTGAAGTATTTCAGAGTGTACATGTGACAAAGAACGTTTTGTGGTTAAAATTTATGAAATAGTGAAAAATGTACAGTGGTGGACTTATTACGCAAGTATATAGAGTAAGAATATAAACATTTTTTAAAGGAATTTGAACATTTTTGAACTTTTCATGTAAACTAGGGATCTGGGTTGTTGGGATAACATTTTTATCTGCCTGTATTAGTTGTAAATATTTTAGTAATTGGTTAATTGCGTCTTTTATTGAGCTCATTATTTTTTTAAAATATTTTCATTGATATATATGTTATATTTCTTAATTATGGTGTACATGATTTGTGTTGAAATGCATCAGTAAACCTACAGATTGTTTGCATGTTATGCCTTGAATATCATTTCTATACCACTTATAAATAAGTACTAGCTCAGTTGAACGAACCTCCCTTTGGAAGTAATTGTAAATTAACTTGATTAATAGGCTAAAAGCGATATGACATCATTCTCCAGAGAATGAATGCCTGTGATCTAGAGAGATGAAATGTAGGTCAGTAGTAAATAGGCAAGTAAACAAACATAATTGAGGTTAGATTCTTTAATTGTATAAGTAAACAATTTTTAAAGGTAAGTGTTGTGATTGATGGTAACGTAAATCGTTTTTAGAATCAGATGCCTACATTTCATCGTTTTTAGTAATTATTGAATTTTTTTGATTGTTATAATTATCAAAATTACGTCTCCTCAAATTTTTTCAAAAATAATGGTATGGTTTTGAAGTTGAATGTTTCGCTTCATTGCCATGACAATGGTATTATCAAAATATCAATCTTAAAGGCATAGATATCAAATAAATCTTGTAAGTGTCGCACATTTAGTTTGTATTCTTTCTCCATGTTGCTGGATTTGATTGCTGTAATGACCAAATGTGAACTTTAGAGCGCAAAGTAACTGAACTCGGAAATGAATAATCAACATTCCATATCTGATAATAGTTCATCCGTTGAAAAGATAATTTTAATCTAATTATTTTTGGTTATCTGTAGTAGGCTAATAAAATAAATACATTGCATTAAATCAGAAACATTCAAATTTGTTTACAGATAAACGTTTATGTTAGACTTGTATAAATAAAGGGCAAATTTTGTAACCATTGCACAACCCGAATTACTCAGTTAACACTGACAGTTCATTTAACCAAACACACAATATATAAAAAATAAACCGAAGAAAGGAGAGTTTGACTTGCATGCCATGAGTTCCATACTGTCAGCCATATATTCTGTTTCATGCCTCAAGTCAGTTTTACAGCTTTAAGCTACAGCTAAAAAATACTTGTTAGCTACTCACTTTTTTCTATCAAAATTTTGTACTAACCTTTTCTAATAAATAAGGAGAAGGTAGCTCAGTTTTGTTCCAGATCATAGCATCCAGTAGATTACATTTTTATTTTTGAGTTTTAAATTCTTTGAGAAACTGGGTTGTTTATAGTCATTTTGCAAATTCTTTCTTCCTACTAAAAAAAATAAGAAGAACATACTTATTACATTAAGGACTGAAAGTATATGTCACTCTAACTTAACTTCAATAACATTGCATTCTGGGAATGTTATTTAAAACAATACCTGTAATTGTGAATTTTATGTAAAGATATTGAACTTAACATTTTAAATACTTCAACAATAATTTACTTTAATGACAACTAAATAACAAACAACCATTATAATATTGCATTTAAATGTTTTTATAGATGTATAAATAAACGCCTACATAATAACAAGCAAATATCTCAACAAAAAATGTATACATAATTGGTTATCTTCTTATCCTAAATCATCAATTAGTTCCTTGTGGCATTTTAATTTAGGTTATCACTCACTTTTACCACACTTACACAAAAACAAAAGTGTACTGAAACACCAACAGGCATATGTTTTGATGACATTAGATTTAATAGTATTTAAATAGACAAATTTCTGTTAGGTTCTAACATGCTACGGAATAATAAACAAAGCAGTATGTAAGATTGTTTCATAAAATGTAAACTCAAGATAGATTCCTTGACAGGAAGCATTGCAATAAATAGTCCGAGAGATATCCAGGCTCTCTTATGGTAGCTAAATAGATTATACTCGAACAATATCTGTTTGTGTTTTAGGTCTAGTGAACAAACAGCTGGGCATGTTTGAAGATGCGTTGGATTGTTTCTTAAAGTTACATGCCATCATCAGTCACCATCCTCAAGTGTTGTATCAGTTAGGCCACTTGCATGAGTTGGTGGGAGATGTCGATCAAGCTATTGAATGGTAAGCTTATAATATTATTATCTGTTATAATCTGCTTTGACCATGTCAAGGAAGTACAGTATCTCTAAAAATATTAACTTTTGAAAATAAAACATAATTAATGAAAAATATTCTTTTAAATTGCCATCTTATGATTCGTGCCAAGTGACGAAATATGCCTATAAATCTCCTAATTGGTATTTTTTAGAGTGGAAACTCTTGACAGTCTTGGGATCATATCTATGACAGTTGAGAGAATAGATGAATAACAGAATCCAGTGTGGTAACGAGCGGTTGAATGATAAGGACGCGCTATTTTTAGCTCAGCATATATTGATTCCATTTTACATATTAAAAATAAACTCAGCTTTTAAGGGGGCACTCCACCTTAATATTGATAAAAATGACAAAAAATTAAAATTTTTTGTTTTTCATCTAGTTTTGTTTCCTGTGATTTTCTGAACTATTTGATATATAATAAGTATAGATAATATGCTAATAATTAGTTTATTTTATCTAAAAACGAAACGCGTGCATGCATATTCTCCAAATAACTGGGTCTTTTTCTAGGCCGTTTTCCGAAAGTTACGTTTCTCACATTTTCGTTTACTGTGGCAGACATAACTCAAGTTGTATTTGAGATAGCCTCATGTTTTTATTTTTTTACTTTGAAGAGGACATTTCATTGTACAACCTGTAGTATGGATATACATTAGTTCCTATGATAAAGATTTTAATAAATGATTAAAAAAAGATTTTACTAAAATTTTTTATAAAAAAATTAAATAACATATTTTTTACAGAAACATTTTATATAATTTAATATCCATACTACAGGTTGTAGAATGGAATGCCCTCTTCAAAATAAAAAAGAGGCTATCTCAAATACAACTTGAGTTATGTCTGCCACAGTGAAGCCTAGTTAAATCCGTAAAAATTAACCTCCGCGGGGGGGAGGGAAGATGGGGGGCCAAACCTTATGGAAAAGTCACTATAACCAACACTCATATTATAAAACATAAAATAATTAGGTTTGCTTTAAAAATAAAGAAAAATTTTTTGAATTTGGAGTGCCCCCTTAAAACTTTGTTTTGTAGTTTTTCATTTTTGTGCTTTAATAACATTTTTGTTTCGAAATATATTCAATTTTGTGCTAGTCATTATTATTCTTAATTTTATCAAAATAAAGGGATAATATTGTAATCAAATTTTGTAATGTGAACAGTTTTGTAATGTACCAACAAACTCAAATTAACTTCTTTCTGAGGCATATAATACAGTAGCATAAATAATGGTTTATAAATTGTTTTTAGATAACAGGACATGTAAAAGTCTTTATCAACTAAAATTATTTTTACTATACAGTTTCATAATATGATAACAAGTAAGGTATGAATGTCCAAGGTCAACATGATGTCGACATAATCATCCTGCAGCAATGATTATCTGAGATCTCTTGAATGTATTTATATGTATTCTGTTGTTCATTTCATTCATCGTTGTGGGCAATGAAATGTATTGTTAAAAACGTTTTTTGATTATTTATGTTATGTGACATGACAGTTAATAGAATCTGACTATTAAAAGGGTGACGGAAAATCGAGTTTCCGTGTATATGTATTATATCAAGCCATAATTATTTATTGAATTTATAGGTTGGACTTTACAAACCTGAAACGGTGCATCATATTTGTCTAATACCACCATCTTTTTTGGATGCAGGGTTATGCTAATGTAAGAAACCTATGCTGTAGTGAAATTTTTCGTAAAACCTTTAAATAAGATTTTTTATTAAAAAAGTAGGTTTCCACTTTATGAAAATACAGCCTACCAATCTTTCTTACACCAAGAAGTGATTTAAAATCTTCACTTTGAGATTAGGCCATATTAAACTCTCTGATTAACTTTAACTCGACCTGTATGGCATGGCTTTAAATTAGTTAAATTGGAAATAGCTACAGAATCCTACAATGGTTTTACTGTCATACTTTCACAGGTCACACACCTTGTTTTCAACTTATGGATGAAATGTTTTAGTGTAATATATTCTGTTTTAGTCTTTTTTAAATGTTTTGTTTTATTTAACAAACTTGAGAGAATGTTGTATTTGTAATAAGTGGGCATGTCATGGATAGGGCAGTGGGAGAGGCCCACCTGAAAAGGGTGAGACACCTTTTTAAACGTTTTGTTTATTTAAATAACATTGTTAAATTTTATTATTATTTTTATCGAAATCTAATTGGAAATGTTAAAATAAAAACTTATTCCAATTCTACGTTTCATGTTACTCATATTTATTGGTAGATCCATCACATGTTTTGGTTTTTAAATGCAAGTATGTTCAAAAGGCTAAATAGGCTATACTCAAACTGAAATTTCAATGTCATTCACTTCATGTCTTGGATCAGTATTCAGCAGTGTAAATTTCCTTTAATCTACCTACTCTAGGACACCGTGTGCACGATACCCAGACTGATAAGATTCTGAGCTGTGAGGTAGTACTAAAAAATACTTGTTAGCTGCTCACTTATTTCCAACAAAATTTTTTATTTAACCTTTTCTAAGGAATTTAGAAGGTGACTCAATTTTGTTCCAGATCATAGCATCCAGCAGATTATTTTTGAGTTTCAAATTCTTTGAGAAACGAAGTTGTTTATAGCCATTGCATTCTGTGAATGTTATAAAAAATACCTATAATTGTGAATTTTATTTACCGATTCTGTGTATGTGCATGGTTTTATAAAATTATGATGTGTAGAAATTATGTTTGACAAACAAAACAGGCATTGCGGAGATAAATTCTATTGAAATTAACCGATGCTTTGTTTCCCTACAATTGTATGAAATCTCAATTCCCTGAATCGGACTGAAAAATTACCTTCATAGAATTTGTATTCATGGTTGTTAAATTATAAAAAATAAATTTATTTAAAGAAATTGGTCTAGTCTATGCTTTCTGATAGTCGTGCTAGATACAATTGTCGACTGACTATAAAATCCGGGCTTAGTGCCAAAAATAAATATATTCTGTTTAATGTCAAAATGTGGGCTATGTACCTAACACTACTCAGTAAAAAGGTAAAAACCAGACTATCTAGTTTTCAATCGGGAAGTAGTTCAAAGAATTGCTACAAGATTGGGCTTGGTTCTAAGTGCCACCTGTTGTGAATTAAAATCTGGGTTATCTAACAGAGCTGCCATAAAAATAACTGTTATATTTTAAACATTTAGCTCTCTTTTTACATATTTGAGTAGTGGACTTAGCCCGGTTTTTACGGTATAAGAGTTGGCACATAGCCATTTTCTTATTATTTACAGGTAAAAATTTATTATTAAAATTGCTAAATTTTATTTCTTAATTTAACTTTGAGAAATGTTTGTAGAATAGTTTTTGACATTTTTTAAGGCTACAACAGAAAATAAATAATGAAAACTGTAGTTTTCAGGAAGTTTTTTGTTTTCCTCAAAATTTCCTATTCGGCACTTAACCCAGATTTTATAGTCAGCTGACAATTGTGCGTGAGGTTGTTAGAAATGTCAGAAAAAATATTACTAAATTTTCTGTAGAAATATTAGGCAACAACTAACTTAGTCCCTACAATTACATTCATTGGTTTTAAAAGATAGTTATATTTTAATGTAGAGTGTCCTGGAAGTGAATCGTCTCGAGCACCAAGTGGTGAAACCGCACTCTGTTCAAAATAAATAATTTCATTACCGAATATTTGAAACTTACAAACCTAATGGCATTTGGTGTATGAAAACAGTAATGTATTTTACATTAATTTTGATAGGTTCCTGCAGTTACTTGGCACCATTCCTACTGACCCAGGAGTCCTTCAGAAACTGGGAGAAATATTTGACAGTGAGAATGATAAACAGCAAGCTTTCCATTACCATTTTGAGGTAAGTCAAAGACTAAATTTAAATAAATTCTAAGAAAAATATTTAATTTGTCTATGGCCTGAAAAGTTTTTATAATTGTAATTGATGATTATAAATTAAAGAAAACACAGTCATTGAGTATAGACAAATTTAAAACATTTCAAAAAAACTTTGGCTTTCTTCCATTGTGTTATCAATGATCATATTGCACAAATTTTCTTACAAACTCAGCTGCTTTGCCTCAACAAGTTTTCTATAAGCTTAAATGTTGTATCTAGAACCTTTAATACATAAAGAGGCTTTATACTGACTTTTTGATCACATTATTTGTTTTTAATAAACACTTGATAATAAATATTTAATGAGCACCGTGGTGAAATAAACAACTAACACTGTTAGCTCATCAAAAGTTAGACACACACACAAATATTTTTTTTTTATGATGATAATTTACATTATTTAATATATCCTAAATATAGATTTTGGTAACCCAATTACCACAACGGAAGGTGCTAATCTAAAACTAACACTTAGATTGTATGATACCCACTCCTCAGATGTATAGCCTCTCAATGTTAGGCCGCGTCTACGAGTGGTAAAGAGGTTGGGATTTACAATATCAAACTAAGTGAAACTTCTTAAAAATAAAACATTTAAATTTATGGACATTTTTATCTAACAATTTTCCCATCAAATAATCATAAGAAAGTATTTGCGCTTAAAATATACTTAATTACAACTTTCTCAGTTCCACAATTAAAAATTATGCTATATATTTAATAGATTTTAATAAATTGTTAAATAGCTTTAAAAGTATTTGCATAGCTAAAACTGAAACAACTTATTACTTAACACGTTCGCTACCACCGTAGTAAAATTTTTTAGTACGCATAGACTATTGTCACATATATGCGACGGCTGGTTTCTAACCACAGACTACTGCCGCAAATGTGTGATGCTTGGTCTACTTAAAATCGCGTATTTGTGGTAGTGTTATTTTGTTATTTAACTGCTAATTTTGAAGTTCTAGTATATTTTAAAGACCTGATTTATTGGTATAAGTATGTAAGGTCTGCAGCTCATATGCGGTGCTTGGTCTGTAACTTTGACGATTTTGAACGTGGGAATGTGAAGACGTTAAGTTCTCATGAAAATTATCCCTTTCTCACGCCACAATTCTTGGTTGTTTTCACGTCTTTTTATTTCGTGGGCATGCGAAGACTTGAAGTTCTCCCCACCTTTCTTACGCCTCAATTCTTGGTAGTTTTTCCGCCTTTTTAGAATGGAAAGACGCGAAGTTCTCAGGAATCTTTCTCCCCCCTTTCTCACGTAACAATTCTTGGGAATTCTGTTTTTCTGCCTTTGTATTTCAATCTTAATTAGCCGAATTTTTGAAGAAAATAAGAGCTATTACACTCGACCCAACTTGAAAACGGTTAGTCGGAGGAGGGTAAAACTTCGTTTCTATCCGTTTCAGACCATTTGGAGACGATATCCAAAATTCATTACTTTATATATATATATATTACAACGGACAAAACTCGTTGTAGGTCTTGAGTTTAAATTTGCAATTAATTTTGTAAGTTTGAATAATATGGGCTTGCCGCGAGTTGAAGCCGAATGTAGGTCACGAGATCAGCATGTACAAGCGGGCGGTCTGTTATCGGGTAGAATTAAACTTTTGGACCCTGCCTGTCTGAAAAGGAATGGGAACTTATAAAAATTACTTAAAAGATTCCTACGGGAAGCCAAAATCCAAGATTTGAATAAAAAATAAAAATCTTCGGGAAATGCATTACGCTAACCGCGGGTGTATTTACTGCAAGATTAGATATTAAAAAATCATAAAGTTACGTAAGATACGAGCTTTCAAAGAATGAGAAAATTTTCAAAATTCCTCTAATTTAAAAAAGAAAAGGTTTTTTAGGCTTTTCTTAAAAAGGCCTAAAATAAAGGTGAAATAAGTTTTAGCGAAATTTTGTCATATAAAAAAGTTAATGGTAATTCATAAAGTTTAAAGGATAAAAAAGTAGGTTAAAAATAAAGTTTTTTAAATTCTAACTAAAACAAGTTTTAGTATTGATAAATGTAATTTATAATGTAAAAGAAAAACTAGAAAATTTATGAAAGGAAAAAGGTGATAGAATTTGCACCTTTACAGTTAATCGAAAATTTAAACTCAAACTTTTAACAATCCAAAATAGTAAATGGTATGTAAATGAAATAGTTATGTAAAAATAATCCAGTATTTGAAATATGTTTCGGGAGTAACGTAAAACCCCAGTTTGTGAAAAATCGTTAAAGTCCCTAACCTCACAGCAAGACGACCAAAAGCAGAAATGAGATGAAAATCCGGCTAGTGAATGAAAACCAATGGACAGAAAAAGTGAGAAAAAGAAAAACTGAAAGAAGTGGAAATTTAAGACTTTTCCGGGAAAAATCGCCGCGGAAAAACGCGCGCGGGTCGTGTACGCGAACCAAGAGTTGTACGAACGTCTGTCGAGTTCGTGTGGAAAGGTAACAACGAGCTGAGGAAAATGATGTCAGTTTCAGGAAAATCGGAAAAACCCTGGAGGAGTTACATAGAAAAAGAGTTTCCATAGCATAAAACTGCGGGAAGCGAGATAAGAACGCAAGACAGTAGAGGGGCGGTCCGAAGACGAGACGGATGGAAGGAGAACAGGGTTACCAGCTTACGAAAATGGGCGTACTCAAAGAAACAATAGAAACTTAATTAAAACAAAGGCTAAATCAAGTTACAAAAATATGAAAAAATTATAATAAAATTCAGGATGAAAAGTTACGTAGATTAGAAGTTTGAAATTGGTGAAAAAATGGATTTTAAAGCATTATGGAAATCCAGTGGTAGAAAGCTTAAGTTGGCAATGAAATAGTGCCGAAAAACCTTATATAAACGATTGCTCGGGGAGACTCGAGATGCCTTATTATTTCTACGATGTAAGTATACGCATCGTGCATCCTTATTACTTTTACGAGGTAGATTGACGCATCGATGCAGATACTTGTTTTTTATAAAATACTTTAGCGTGCTAGAAGCTAAGTATTTTCGTCGTTAAACTTTAAAAATTTTATAACAAGTAAGAAGATACGTCATTGCGGTTTTCATCTGGGATGCAGCAATAGACACCACCTTAACTCTACAAGAACTTCAGTGGCAACTTAGTATATACAAAGTTGGCCTAACTTGGGATTTTCTGGAGGAAAAACATAGCCTACAGGACAGCTGATACATGGAGTGATTCGTATAGCTTCCAGACAGGACTCCAGGATACCACCAGGCGACCACTAGGACATGCAACTGTAGCTACGAGGGAATAGACGAACCGGGATTGCTAGACACGGCATCACCACATCCATCTTTAAGAAGCCATCCATCATACATCCAGACAACCCTACAGGACTCCACCTTCACCCACAAGACAACTCTATCAGCACGCAGAACATCTGTAGCTTATCATCACTAGACAGCGTTCGCGGATTTCACCACAAACGTCGCGACGCCTGGACACGTGTGAAAAGGTCGGTAGAAGCGTAAAATACCTTAGTCCCTATTAAATTGCCTGAAGTAAATTCAAGTAAATTTATTTTAAATACTGGGTTACTTAGGATGTTAGATTAAGAAATGTTTGTAATTAATTAAAGAAGTAAATTCATTAAATCGTAAATACAAATTCAAATTTTCATTAAAGTATAAATTAAATTCAATTGAGTAATAAAATATTAAAATAAACTATAATAAATTAAGAGGCCGCAGGACTTGATTTAAAACCCGCCTTTTAGTTTCCAAAGTAAGCACCAGAGTCGCTCTCTACAAGTTTCTCCGTATCATTGCTTGGAGCGCTGCCTGCACAAAGTGAGGTTGCACAACCCTCGACTGTCTGCTTGACCTTCAGCCGTAATAGAAAAATATGATAGGAGGGGGAGAATGCTTACAAAATTTAGGTTCGTCCATAAGAATCGCGTAGCGTTGACATTATTATACTCTACATACAAACTGTAAGTTGGCTGTCGGGCCAGCCAGCTACCTGGGTTTGACCCGTGTAATCACCCTGCTCTCGCAGTTCCTCTACCTACTGTACTTCTAATACATTCATTAACTTTTTTATCCGACTCATAATTTGTAATTCTACATATAGTATAATTTATGAGTAAGTAAACAAATAGGAGGAATGATATCAAACACGATGTGTTTTGTTTGAAAAACAATATTGTCTCATATAATTTATTCAGCAAAAACATCAATATGTAAAATTACCCAAAAGAAATGTTGTCTATATCTGAAAATCATACCATAAATAAGTTAACTATTATTTTACAGGCCGTTTATTAAAAACTTTATCAACAGTTTAGGAAAATATGCAAAAACTTATAAATAAATACACATTGAAAATAACAACAAATATTTTACAAACTGAAGACTGTACACTAAATTACAATAAATACTTCTTCAAGCCAAGGTAAGTAAAACATTTGTGCTAAAATAGCATTTTAATTTCTTTAATAACTTTTTAGTTTACTAAGTGGGGTGCTTACATTTAGATATAGGCTACTTAGCATTCACATATAATATTAACTGATTGTTTTTTTTAAATAACACTAAAAGTTTATAACTAAAAATTTAGATTTTTATTTCTGTTACTTTACGAATCAAAAATACAATTTCGATAAATCTCTGATAACACTATCTAAACACATGTGTACCTCTAGCACACAGGGAGTGCGGGTAGAGGCCAGGTCAAGTCGCCTCACACTCTAGAGCGCAGGAGATTAGAAACGACCATATTTCTGTTCATTAGTCACCTAGTGAATAATGGATCTTTTTTAGTCGAAAAATGTTAATTATAAGTAGTATACAAATATATTTAGGTACCTATACAATCGTTTATTATTTTCATAATATTAAAAGACCTTTGCCATTTAGTGTCCCATGGTTAAACAAAATCTCATTCGATTAAAACAGCTTTAATAAATTATATTTATAATGAATATGCGAATGTATGTTAATCATTTTTTCAAAAATTAATTTTATATATATGGTTTAATTTTTCAACCAACTACATATTTAGGAAATCGGTCTACTCATGACGCGACGGCCCTGAACAGCTGCCTGTGTGTACGAAATATATTGGTAAAATTTGTTTGCACCTAAGCCTCCAGCTTCGACTCACGCGTTCCTTCGTTCCACTCGCAGTGGAAAAACACGCTTTGCGAGTTTGCACCTCGACCTTGCGGCCTCGGGCTATGCTTCACTTCGCTCGCAAACTACAAATTCTGCCGTCGATATCGGATTAGAAGATGCCCAACGGTAAAATCCACCACCTGGATTTGAACCGGGTACTTTTATGGTATTTTACGTTTTGATCGATTTTGGGGGAACCAAGCGAGCTATAAAAGGTCGTGTAAAAAACAAAGGTCGTGTACAACTAACATGTGTACCAAATTTGGATTAAATCGGACTTAAAATTCGGCCCATAGAGTGCGAACACATATATATAGTACATATATATAATTTTTAATGACACCCTAAACGTGTTCTGGGGACCATGATCGGTGCTCATTTACTACTCCCGATCTTAAGTCTTTCCATAAGGGTCACTGCAATAGGTCATTTTTCCTATGGAAATTCGTTAATAAAAAAAATAAAAAGTTTGATTGGGAAAGCCCATTAGGTAGTGTAGAGGAAATACGGTCGGTCCTAATCAGCTGCGTTTGTGTGTGTTGAACTTACCTGGACTCCCTATTGCTATAGTTACATACAAAATAATATCTATTTCATAAAATATTTTCTTAGGCCCTACATATAATTAACATTTAATTTTTTGAAAGCCAATAGGGCGAAGCCCTGTGGCGGATTTGTTTGAGAAACAAACTTGACCAAGATTTTGGTATGAAGAAGCTATGTAACAGATTTGGGCTCTATTCATGAACGCGTAATGAAAGCCAAAGGGACAAGACTTAGGCCTACAGACGAACAATAAACCCCTAACCTACTCTCTGTAAATGAGTGGGCTTCATTCACTTCGTGCAGCCAATCATATCACTGTGACACTAGCTTTTGGTTTTCTTGTTTAGTTTTCGCCCTAAAAATAGAAGGTATACAGGTGATTTTTAATTTATTACTATATTAATAACTAAGGGAAACCCCTGCGTGCTTCGCGCGCCAACCCCGTTGGAACCTTCTATACACATAATCATGTTATGTTTTCTTTATAATGAAAGGGTATTAATAATAATAACCCCAAATCTAAGACGGTAAATAATGTTAAATTAATTTTAAAATCAAATTATTTCTTATATTTTATAACAGCAGTTATAGGCCCTAATAAAGGTTAAAAGAACCATTAAGGTTCAAGTCTACACTTTAATAAAAACCTAACCTAAAATTTAGAAATACAAAGTTTGAAATTAGCTATTAATGGAAATATTACAGCAAACAGCTGTTATCTGTTATTTTATTCAATTGGTTGCTATGGTAATAAATGTAAATACATGTGTTGATTTATTAGTCTAGGCCTAACCTAGGAATATTTTCCTACTAAATTTACAAATATTGAAATAAAAATAATGTTTTTATTGAAATGAATTATAGCCTATGTTACTCAGGGATAGTGTATCTTTTTATTAGTAAAACTATTTTTTCAATCGGTTCAGTACAGTTCCAGAGATTACCCCCTACATACAAACAAAACACAAAAAACTTTACCTCTTTATAATCTTACTTATATAATTCAGTCCACCCTTAAACGTTTGGTAACCCTATTGATATCTATTTCTGAAGATCTTCCTGGCCGATTTTAGTACTGTTTGTTTTGCATGACAGATAATGTTGCCATTACTATAACAAAATTACGAAATGTCAATTATATTTCATGGGCAT
>JAGFPH010000411.1:114972-135633 GCA_018207615.1 Philaenus spumarius | reverse complement strand
CATTTGGAGACGATATCCAAAATTCATTACTTTATATATATATATATATATATATATATATATACGATTGATAGTGACGACCGAAGGTACTTGGTAGAATTCCATTATAATTAAAGGACAAACACAATTTTTTTGTAATTTCAACAAGTTTTTATTGAATCTTGCCGACCAAGGTTTCGCTTGTGACGGCATTGACGAGACAGTTTTACAGACTAAAGAATATTAGAAAACAAACGTGTTTAAAACATAGAACAGTTACTCACAACAAAGAAAAGGAAAGAGAGTGGAAGGGGGGCGTGGGGTGAGTATGGTCATAAGGTTGACAATGGGTTTAGTAGAGGCGAGTTGGACAAAAATTCTACCTGATCGTTAAGTACTAGGCTAGCATCTGTACAAAATAATCTCTTAATTTCTAACATTTCCAAGAAATTTAATTTCCTACATTTATCATTGACATGGAGAATCTTAAAGTTAATGTTATTGGAAAAATCTGACACTAAATGATTTTTTAGATGGTTAGAGAAACTAGAGTCATTATGACCCAACCGCAAACTTCTTTCATGTTCACTTAACCTACATTTAAAACTACGGCCTGTTTGGCCTACATAAGCTGCATTACAGATGATACAAGTTAGCTTATAAACACCACATTTTTGCATGTTGTCTATTTTGTCTTTACAATTAATTAACATTTTCCCTAAATTGTTTTTACAATAAAAAGCTGGTTTACAGTGATTTTTCTTTTCTAAAAGATTCCCAACAACATTGGTAAGGTTAGTTATGCTGTTGGGAATCTTTTAGAAAAGAATCTTTTAGTGGGTGCATCGTTACACCCACACGATGCACTGTTTTGCGCGTTTCAACCATGCGCAATGCACACTGCTTTTCATGTACACATCACAGATTCAACACAGACAACACACACTGATGTGGGTATTTCAGCTGGAACACGCAATATGGGTACAATAAAACTGTTGCAAAAAGTGGTCTTTTTGTTTTATTTTACGTTTTAGTAGTAAGACTCAGAATCCAGGTAAATATTTTGTTTCTAAAATGACGGTTGGCAACACTGGACTCGTTATGACGTATCTGTATCCTGGGTCTGAATAGTTTATATTTTGATTTGACTATTTCTTGTTAGTAATTTCTTGTTTGATGTAATTTACCTTTTTAGCGTTATTATAAATTGTGTTTAAAAACTTTTGTATCTTTTTTAAAATACTGAACATACTAATGTCTTATTTTACTTAGGCTAGTGTTAATCTTGTATTACTTAATGAATACTTATAATAAAATGTGTTTTTCTTGTAATTGTTTTCATTTGTTGGTGTTAATTATTTATAGTAGTAAACCAAACGTCACCAATGACGTAATGAAAATGTAATTGTCACAATTGGTACTTTATAGTATAGAACAAGTTATGTTAAATAATGATTTCACAGAACATAGGCCTAATAAAAAACAAGCAAACTTGTTCATTTTCACAAAATATTTTATATAGTACAAAACGAAAAATTAACTTCAAACTGCTTTATATAGTTCCAATTCATTATGACGTCATAAATGGTAGCCTATATATTTTATCACTCCATGACTTGTATGGTTCCCGACTTCACACCAAATTAGTACATTACCGTAAAGCACCCGTGGAAGAACATAGACAAATCCATGTTAAATTTGAAATTGACTTATCTTGGACACTATTTGAGATAAGCCAACAGCAATGATTAAAAAAATTATTTCACTTCACCACGTTAAATAGGTCCTATAACATAACCATAACCTACCTAGGAGAGGATGTTATGAATGCATAAGGAAAACTATGTTAAACGTAAAATTGCTTCATCGCAAGAATTGTTTTTAAAGTGAACTAATAATAATTAAAATTTTATTCAAATAATTCGACTTTGAGCGAATTACCAAAATTAAGTTTATAGGTTTTAGGGAATCAACCAACTACTGTATTAGCGAAATTGGTCTCCTCACGAAGGCGCTGAATTATCCGTGTGCGACATGTTTTAGAGTTTGTTGGAGCCTGAGCGTTCTGCCCCATCTCAGGCATCTCTTTGTTTTTCATAAGCTTTATTCTCTATTAATATAAATATTTATTATACCTATATTTTTTTAATTATTACAATTTATTTTAAAGGAATAATTTCTTTTCGTATCAATCGCAACCTCGGGTAAGTCCATCGCTCGGTCGCCTCGATAGATCCCATTTAATGACTGCAAGTCTTTCGTTTATCGCCTCTAACTAAAAAAAAAAAAAAACGATTTGACATAGAAAGACGCAGTTTGAAGTATTCTATAAAGAAAATACGGTATTTTCACTAGGAATAATGTCATCATTTTACGACTTCATTTTCCGACCCTGAAAACCCCAAATTGTTTTCCAAATAGGGATCCCATACAAATACAGGCGATAAATTTTGATATTTTAACATGAAAAATGTTCTGAAACAATAGTACGTATATATTATAACCATACACATACTAAACATGCCCTACAAACGTTTTAAACATATTTTTTGATTTTATTGAACCTGTATACAGAATACAGATGCTTAAATTGATATTATTAATGTATATCCAAAGTTTAAAAACGATTGAATAAAAAGTACAGATATTATGGTATAAACATCATATCTGTTATCTTAAAAATTGTCTTTGTTAAATCGAAGTCTATTGTATGAATGATTACATAATATTCAAATTAACCTAAGTTATCAAGAATTTCATTACGAATTCAAATATGTTGAGTTTATAAAGATATCTCTAACGTGTTTCAGTTATAATCGATTAACCTTGTACTTTATTTAGAGTTGGGACACAAAAAGCCTCCTTTTTCACACTTTAGTGTATGTATAATAAGAACTAATAAAGCTGGATACTATAGCTTTTTACAGCCATCATAAATTATACTACATTATATATAGTATATATGTTTTAGAAGTTGCTATTACATTTTGACCCCTTAGCTACACGCTATAAAATGCAAATATGATTTATATAGTATATATGTATTGTAAGAAATAAATGTACCATTTTCCAGCTCTTTAGCTTTATGGGGGGTATAATAATTAATTTATATTGTTTTAGGGGTTGTTACAGTTTCACCTCTTAGCAGTACACTAAAAAATACAGATATGGTTTACTTTTTATATATATCTTGTAAAAAATAAATGTACAAATTTCCAGCTCTCTAGTCTTAATGGAAGTATAATAATAACTACCGTATTTATTGTTTTAGGGGTTGTTTCAACCCTCAAATCTAAATGAATTCTAGCCTATGTTTCATTCCATGTGATCTATATGTGTGCCAAATTTCATTCAAATCCATCCAGTAGTTTTTCCATGATTGAGTAACACACACACAGACAGACACCATTAGATTTGTATATAATAGTATAGATTGTTTTAGAACAGTTTTAATCTTAAAGTGATATTTAAGATAATATTTCAAAAACATGCGAAACCTGAGCCTTTAACCCTCTCCGCCTTTCAAAAAAGTACATGCTTGCAGTAAATCGGTTATAACTTAAATATCGTTTGTGGTTGTACCAAATATATATACTTTAAAATTTCAATAATTGTTAAGCTCTGTGAATTATTGATTATCCACTGTTTACCATTTTCTATTAATTTAAAACTTGACACTCAAGACCTCTTTCTAATTCACTAACTATGAACGATGACAGTCGTTTACACAACTCTGTAGTTAGCACCCTCCGTTGAAGGAAATTTGGTTTCTAACATTTACATCAAGGTTGTATTAAATGTATTAAATGCATCATATACAAAATTATATTTGTTTAATTGTTTAATGTGATTTTGTACCTAACTTGTGTAAAGAGATTAGTGTTTTTTGTTACTTGATTATAAGTCTTAATAAATATGTAAAAACGGCTGTTTTTAGTTGAACAGTTTAGTTTTTTTTTTTTTACTTTATGTTGTATATTTTTTTCAGAATATTTTTGTAATTTTTTAAGTGAAATATAAAGTTAATGACATTCCTATTTTTTACAAATAAAAAAAATGTTTAGTAAATACTCATACTGATTTGAATAAAAACCCCGAACCACAAAACAAGGAAATAAACAATAACTAACAACTAAATTGTAAGTTATGTTTATTACGTTACCCTTATGTACATTTAAAACCCTCTGAGGATGATGACCATGTCATCAAAATGTTTAGTTGTTAGTTTTTGTTCCTTGTTTTGTGGTTAGGGGTTCATATTCAAATCAGTGTGATTTTTTCACCACAGTGCTCTTTTATTTGTTTAATTAAATACTAGTACCTCTTAAAATTAAAATTGATTAGTTTTCTTGTGTTTTAGTCTTACCGCTACTTCCCTTCTCACCTAGCTGTGTTGGACTGGCTTGGTGCTTACTTTGTAAGTCTACAAGTTCCAGAGAAAGCAGTAGCGTACTATGAGAGGGCATCATTGATGCAGCCTAACGAGCCTAAATGGAGACTTCTGATTGGCTCTTGCCATAGACGTAGCGGCAACTATCAGCTTGCTTTGAAAACTTACAAAGATATACATAATGCATTTCCTGAGAACATTGAGTGTAAGTAAATATTTTGTCATTTAATATGGTTGTTTTCCATCGTTATATTCAGGGTGATCAAAAAAGTTACTTTTGTTTCAAACTACAGTAGTATAATTTATAAACTAATTGGACAAATCGAATGATGGGGTGAATGTGGGATAAATGCAGCAAATACTTTCAGTAGGAAGGTAACTTTCAGTTTCTAGAAGAAAGCACACTGTGTAATGTGGCATGCGGAATTGTAATGCTTGGAATCTCTAAAACTGCAATTAAAACTATTTCTCGAACCATTCTTTACTCATGCTGAACAAAAAAGTGCATATTTATAGTACGCAACTTAAAAATATTGTGGTTAGTCCTACATAGTCTAAGCAAATATAGGAAACTTTCATCTCAAGAGCTGGCATAGTTCTTATTAATAAACTTCCTGAATGATTAAAAAACATTCAAAATTTTAACACATTTAAATTTATCACTAGACAGCTTTTGCTGTCCCAATCTTTTTACTCTGTGGAAGAGTTCCTTAGCCAAGAACCATGGCAAGTTTTAGGAGCTTTACTTTGGCAGAGGGATTCCATTTTTAAAAGTTTTACTGATTTTTATAAAGTTTATCTTGATATACGATTATTTATTTATTTGTTATATTTTCCTTTTTTACTGTATTTATTTATTCATTGTTTTTAATTGTTAATAATTTGTAGTTTTACTACTATTAAATTTTAGATGTGTTTGTATTATGTATAATTTTATTATTGTTTGTATTGAGGTTCATGACTTGTGTACAATTTTATGGTCAATTACAGTAGAGCCGCGGTTATCCGAGCTCCGACTAACCAAGTTTCGGGTTAACCGAGGTAGTAAAGAAAACGAAGAAAGTTCAGAAGTTTGGTTTACGGTAGACACATGCGTTGAAGTAACCGCGCAAAGTGAAATCCGCATATAGCGGCAAATCTACTGTACTGTACTTATATTAGAAACACTTGACTTCTTAAAAAATTTTTTTTTTTTTTTGGAACATGAACTGTAGCCTATGTATGTCTTTTTATCATTTTGTATATTTTTAGTTTGACATTAGTTTTTCATTTGATAATACAGTAGATGTCTTTTGTCACATCTTTGACGACCACATTTTCATTGATTTCACCAGTTTATCGTACGTTTCCCTCTCGATTTTTGACAGAGTCCGAGTTTTCGCTTATCCGAGGTACCCTTGGTCCACATTATCTTAACTACTATAACTGTACAATGAAAAAAATATAATGAAACTTATTAAATGGGTATAAATCCGTTTAAGGCTTCAAACTAAAACTGAAGCCTTTAAACTATTTTTATTCGTATGTGATGTGTGTAGTAATATTGACTAAGAGGAAAGTATTTAAAACAAGCCATGTTTACTGATGAATTGACACCTTGTGTGATTGTTATGTTAGTCATAATTACAGAATTTGGAGATTCGAACAATCTAATAAAACTTATTGAAAATGTTAATTTTTTACAAACTTTAAAATGCCTGGTGCGGATTAATGCAAGATTATGATTGTTCATCTTTGAGTAGAGCTAATAACTATTGGAAATGTTAGCAAGATATATATAACAAGTTTATGTTGATCAAATTGAAGAAGAAAAGAACTTATTTGAATTTTTTCAAAGATAATACCGTCCCTTAAAATTATAGTCTTGCTGTAAAATATATTGCAAAATTTTGTTTTCTTACTATCTATGAATACAAATATTGTTTTAATTAAGGAACATTGAAACAAATTTTATTCCAAAATAAACTCAACAGAATTTAAAGCAGAAGATTAATCCTTAATTAATTAGTAGTTAGATAGACTGTCGGATGTTTTAAAAATTGCATAATTTCTAAGCAATTACTCATTTTTGATACAGGTTTAAAATTCCTAGTCCGAATGTGCAGTGATATGGGATTAAAGGATGCTACAGAATATGCTTTAAAACTTAAGAAGGCAGAGAAAGCTAAGGAGTTGCGTGAACGCATTGGGAGCAGCCAGTCTGGTTAGTAGTAAATCAAAATGAGCTTACTGTATTATTGGAAATAAAATATCTATACCTTTGTGGTTTCATAGATTTTCAAAGTAGTAATACAATTTATAATATTTCATAAGTATACAGGGTGAATCAAACCACCCGTGCAATGTATAGCGACTGAACCAAATGATCTTTGTTTTAACTTAAACCCTCCTACTTAGTAGCCCAATTGCGTCTTTTTAAAGATTGTTTTTTATAGTCTTAAGTATTTCTTTTTTATTGGTTGTTGGTTGTACTAAATTTATGATGTATATATTTGCAAGTAACATGTGTCAGTAAA
Source organism: Philaenus spumarius (assembly GCA_018207615.1). Lineage (NCBI taxonomy): Eukaryota > Metazoa > Arthropoda > Insecta > Hemiptera > Aphrophoridae > Philaenus > Philaenus spumarius. Next base: position 128,748 of record JAGFPH010000411.1, on the reverse strand, counting down.
AGGTTTTAAATTGTTCCTTACAATGCTTTGAAATTCATTTATCTACCACGACTTCACTTAGTAATAAGTATTATCTCAGCTAGATGCCCCACACTTGGGATTATTTTATAAAAAGTAGTAAATTAACTTGATAAATTGTAGACTAGGCTTTAATAAAGCAGTAACATCATCCTATTGCTCAACGACAAGCAATGTTGGTTACCACCAAAATAGATCACAGAGTGAACGTCACAAGCCGTTACACATGACGTGTAAGTAACAGATTAAATGTAAACAAACAATATTTTTAGGTTAGATTTTTACATAAGTTTATTTTTGGTAAATCAGGTGTTGTGATTGATAATTATAATACAAATTAATAAGGTAGATGACTTTTTTAATCAATAAACTTACACTTCATGGTTTTTATTAAATATTTGACATTTTTTTTTATAAACTGGACTTAGTACAAAATTCATTATTATATATTTTTGTAGCACTTACACAAATTATATTTTTATTGTAATGCCTAACGTTACAAGACCTATAAAATGAGGTATTACTCGACCTACCTTTACATTTGAAAACTTTCCAAAAACGACACCCACCCCCCAAAAAACCACTTTTGGGGCATTTTTAGATTTGAAATCCATTTTCACTGAATTCTCTAGGGTCGAAATAGAAGTGGGGGGGGGGGGATGTTAAGCTAAAACAAAGGCTGCAAATCATTTGGTTCAATCTCTATACATTGCGCACGGTTGGTCTGATTCACCCTATATTTATGACTAACACAACCCCTGGATATGATATCTCTGTAATTTGTTGATGAGCAACCAGTTTGTCTCAAAGAATTTATCACATAAACAAGAGTTCAAACTATATATTTTGGTTTTGTGAATTTGTTCAGATTTGTTGTGTTAGTATGGAGTAATTTTGATTGGTCTGATGTTATTTTTCTTTTGTTTATTTTTTCACTATTATTTTCGTAAGCCATAGATGCAATTTTCTATTTAATTAAAAGTATAATAATAACTGAATTAAAATTTTTAATGAGTAGGTTCCCGAAGAAGCAGTGGACGTTCTTCTCAAGGTGTCCCAAGTCCATTAGGGGACGTTACCCCTCCTGCTCAGGGATTCCGAGCCAGTCCTGCATCAAGAGTTAGCAAAATGTCATTCCTGGAAACTTCCAGTGATGTCTATATCCATTCGCCATTAGTGCAAGATGTTGGTGAGTTCAATAGAAATATACAATGAAATATAATTTGAAATTTGCATAGAGCAACTTTGATTCAGTCAATAATGAATGCAGAAGAAATTTAGATGGACAGATTAGAACAGTAATTCAATTATACTGCTTTTCGATGAAAGATTTTACTTCTTGCAGTAAAGAATAAACATTTGTTTTAAATCTATTCAAACTTGAACACTAGATCAGTGAATGTCTCATTTTATTGTATATATTTTAGTCTAAAAATATATATACAGGATAAAGGCATTGTGTCAGGAAAACAGTATTTTCTGAACTCTGAGCGTTTAGTCTATATATATAAAATTCAATGTATGTTTGTACGTTTGTCTGTATGTTTGTCCTTTATGCGTTACCAAACCGTCCATCCGATTGCTTTGAAATTTTGCATAGTAACACAGGTTAACCCTGGGAAGGTTTTAGGCCATTTACCAAAGTCCTAGGACATTAGGGCTACGCCCCAGTGGCCCTCAAAGTTTCAATGTTAATCTTATGGAAGGTCAATCTTAAGGAAGAAGAAGAAATATTTCTTTTGATTTTATCAGAAACAGCTGTTCGTATGAAAAGCTTAAAACAGCTGATTTTGATCAACAGCTGATTTTGATCAACAACTGATTTGGATCAAAAACTGAATATAATTTTAGGTTAGGTAAATCAAGCAATGAGCAGAATCCCATTATAATTTACATCGGCCCTCAGGGATACGAATTACAGTCTTTCAAAGTTTCAAATTAAGCAATAGCGAAACATTGCTGGGTCAGCTAGTTATGAATAAATATAATTTTATCATCCAACCAAATTCTGCTAACTTGCATAACAATTCTTTAAAAATAAGATTTGTCATTTTTTGAAAACTCAAAACCTTTATGACAGTCTGTATAGGTTTCCTTTCTGTCTCGGCATTTGTACTTTTTTTCCCATATGATTTATTCAATATAGCCACTAAGCACTTACAGTCTGTAGTAAATTATTCTTCATTAACTTTACATTTAGAAGTCTTGTACAATTTTTTTTTCAAACATCTTTTGCTGTTGTTCTTTCTTTCTTTGGGAGTACTTCAAGTGATCTTAAACCTAGACATCAGCTGAATTAAAAGATACTGTTCATCATTAAAACAGAGCACGTATTGACAAGGGGAATGCTGAAAAGTTTCAGCTTTTAAGAGCAGACATTTATGCAATATAACTTTTAAACCAAAGTAAATTGTTAGCACTTTAAGATGGTTTGACGAAAATCTACATCATACCTTTTTTATAGAGGTTTGGTGTAGTCAGTAAGTCATGTGACAGCTAGTCACCTAACAAAAAATAGTTGTTCAACATAAAAAAAATAACCAAAAATATTCTCAATTAGAAGCAGAGATCTATTTGTTAAATTAATTTGGTAATTAGATTATTCTTATTTTTTAAAGTTCTAATTTAGTTAGATTATTTTATTTAGTTCTAAACCAGCCCTCCCCCCACTCTCCCCCCAACAAAACTAACAGGACGTCTGATATGTGTTCGCACTCTAAAGGCTGCAATTTACTACCAATTTGATTCAAATTTGATACAGACATTGGTTTTCTCTCCAAAAAATCCTAGTCAGAAAAAATCCAACTAACGGATTTTCCCATCCTGAAGGTTTGAAATTAAATGGTAAATATTGTTCCTTATTGTAGTGAAATAAAATGTTAAATATGATCTACATTTAATTTTGTAATTATGTTTTATAACTTGCAATTCAGTCAACAAGACCTTATAATGTTTTATTGGGTTATAAAGGTTAATGTCATACAATAAGTATTCATTTTTGTTTACAGATGCAAGCTACACAGATCCATTAGGCCCACAAGAACGTCCTCGCACAGCAGCAGGCTCAAGGTCTAAAAGTCGTATCGACGATGAATTTGGAGACGAAGAACTTACTGAAGATCTTCTCCCAGAATAAATTGTAAATAGACAAAAACTTACATACTGGTGTTTGGATTTCTAGTCAGACTAAATTTAAAATATATTTGTGAACGAGAATTTGTATTTTTTTATTCTTACTGTTTCCTTCCTATCCCGTCTTACCATTTTGTTATTTAACTATTATTTTAACATAGTTTGACTTTTTAGTTGCACAAGGTGCTGCCGTGTCAAACAAAGAATTTTCAGGAAATTATTTGTGATAATAGCTGGTATTATGTTACACAAAAATAGACATTTAAGCTTTCGTATGTCAACTGTTTTGTGCTGAATGATGTGATATAACCTTCTTCCAATTTACATTTTTAGTTTGTAACATTTATTTATTTTTACAATTTTAATAGTTAATGTATATATTTCTCAATTTCAAGATCAAATCCAACAGTAAATTATTTAAAGAATAAATAAATTGTTAAATTACAACCCATAGGCCTACTACATAATAAATAAAAGTCATAACTTTACCTACCAAAAAAAAAAAAATCAATAAATTTATAAAGAAAAATAGAAAAACAGCGTATCTTTTGGCGACTATTTTCATGTCTCAAATACAATTTAAAAATATGACACCACATATCGCTAGCATGCCACAGTATACTTATGACCCTGCAGTAAAAAATTGTAACATACAAACTCTTATTTTTTACAATATATATTAGGGTTTAGAGTAAAGGATTTTCAGGAAGTGTGATTATAAAAAAAAAATTGAGCGAGAATGTAAAAATTTGTACTTTATTTTATAATTAATAATTAATTACAATACTTTCATTGAGTGAATCATGATATAAAGAATAATCTTTTAGCGAACCATATATTTCCTAACATTGAATCCTAGAGTCCTGAAAAACAAGAAACAAATAATTATTTATGACTCTCCAGCTAAACCAAAAGAAAATTGCACCTACCAAAATATGTAACAAACGTGATTTCATAAATAAGATAAGTAAATAAAACATACAAAATAATTTTGAGAAGGATTTTGATAAAGGTAAAAGGTATTAAGCAAATAGTTATTTTCATATTTTGCAAAGCAGACAACTAGCCTAAAGGTCGGGACACGCATGACCGCACCGCATCACGGCCTAGTGTTGGCCGTATCTCATTACTGTTTCAAGACAGCTGTTTCAAGTTAGAAGTATGAAATCTTCAGAAAACATTAAAAGTTACTTCATCTGCCATCTAGTAGAAGTTTTGTGAACTATATATATTCCTATGACTTTAAATGGATCTGTGCGGATATAATCGTCTACTGCGTTTTGAGCTTGTTCCACTTGGCGGATATATTCGCCTACTGCGCGGGAAGGATTAAGATTACAAAAACACAAGTTAATGTCACAAAAAACAACTTACGAAGAAAACTAATGCCAATGCCAGCCTTCAAGGAATACTAATGTTTGATGTCAAACCTCCAGTTTTGAAGTGTCAGAATGAAATTCCAGACTTAAAAAAAGGACATTAAAGCTGCATTTCCATTTATGCCTTTGAAGGACATTGAATATTATAAAGCCATCCTCCACGTGTAAAAATAAAGGGTTTACTTGTTAATAATATTTTTTGCTGCAGTCATTACAAATAATTACATCAGTTTTGTACCTTTTTTATCGATAAATATAATTTTGTAAACTTAAAAGCTGCAGTGTTAACCATGTTCCCTTAACTGTTACTAAATTATTCTGGTAATAATAGTTTGACAGGGTTCCAAGTGCAGTCTGAACTTGAGCTATGTTATCTATGACAAGGTTCTAACTGCAAAATTGTATATACCATAAATCATGTATTTATAACATGCTGTAAACATATAAAAAAAAATAATAGCAGCCAGTTAGAATAAAATTCAACAAAATTATGAACCTGTGAAACTTTGACTTTTAAATCTCTAAACTAGGGTTACAGCAGTTAGTAGAACCTTGTCAAACCAATGGCACGATTGGTTATAAATTCCTTTGTTACTTCTGACATTAACTTAAAATTACTTTTTCTAATTTAAGTACCTAGTTAAGTCTTACACCGAATGTTTCAACTCTACAAACACCATTGTTATTTTCAGAGTGATTAAATTAAATTTATTTGCTTTCAGTCTAAATCGTCACCTAACATTTTTGTGTCTACCAGTGAATTAAACTAGTTACAAAATAAAAACGATGACCACTACCGAAGGACATATAATGGAAAACCTATGGGGAGGCCTGATATTTCTAAGTGTCTCAAAATAAGAATAATTAATTTTACATTTGTATCTCTAATCTTAGCTGAGATAAAGCTAACAGAATCCGGCTATGCAGATTATGGTATTATGTGTATACTAACTTGGCCACTAAGTCAACGCACTCTAGTCCAACAGCACATTTGTATTTAGGCTTATCTAAAACATCTCCTAACTTTGTCAGAAGACGAAGTTCTACTAAAGAAGAAATCTGCAAATGACAGACATTCAAATATATTCTAGGTCAAATTCAATAATTACAAGATTAATAAAAAAAATGAAAATTCTTATAAAATTAATTTGTCAAAATAATGACTTTTATATGGGATACAATCGAATTATACCCACAATTAAAACCTGCTAAAGTAGTACTTTTATTCAACAGACAGAGGGTACTTTTTTCTGAAGCAAGTAATTTGTAACAGTTAAGGTTTTTTATTGTTACAAATAAACAACAATTTACATATAATCTGTATTAAATGAGATTTTGATAAACTTACCTGTGCAAGTAGATTAGCATTCAGGCTAGCCGTCTCTTCCATAATGGCATAAAATATGGCTAACAATCTATCTAAAGTAAAGGTCTTTGGCCCGAGGAGATCGTTTGCAGTATTTTCCTTCTTTTTGTTTTGTATTAGTCGTTTCCTTTTCTTGGCCTGATGTTTCACAAACAACCGTTTATCCTCCTTTGGAGCATTATATGAAGCAAGGAAAGCAGCTATTAGGAAATATTTAGCATAATAAGGCAAATCCAAAGAAAGAACAGTTCTTGATTCTGTAACATTTCTTAAATCTTCACTTTCGCTTCTGGAACAGAATTTGAACAAAAGCTTTGAAATGTTTATAACCTATTTGTGAAAAGTATATACAGTAGAACCCCTCTTAACCGGCCTCGGATTAACCGGACTATCCCATAGAGCAACAAGAGTTTTTTATTCTTACAGATTATATTACTGTAACTAGCCGAAGTCTCAAACATTGATTTGTTTGATGGACATTTTCCGAAAAATAAAGCTGGGTGACGCAACTTCAGGTGTGCAATGTGTATTGTGTTAGTGTTGAGGCAGTCAGAACAGGGGAGGGGGAGCGTGAGTTTGATTCCCCTCTTGCTTCCGCGGCAAATGTATTATTTCTTAGATTCAATTGACAAAGCGGCATCCTTTGTTTCTTTTTCTTCGTTTGTTGCTTTGTCGGAACCTTTACTGAATTTCGTGGGAACAAAATATGTAATATTTGTAACATATTGAATAATATGTTGAGCAGCAAAATATTCAACGGCATTAGACGTGATGAACGTACTAAAATGGAGATACAATATATAGTTTACCTTATACAGTAGTCGGAGCAATTCTTAATATTTATGTAGTTACACTACAGCGCTGTTTTGCTGTTCACAGCCGGCTTCGTCAGGTGTAGGACTTAACACTTAAATAAAACAATACACAATAACACTGAACACACACGATAACACGACACAAAAATACAAAGTTTTATCGGATAACTCCTCGTCAAATGTTTCATGAAATAAATATTTGCATGGCCACGGCATAGTTACTGTGCTTCCGGAACACAGTAACTATGCCGTGGCCACTCAAATATTTATTTCATGAAACATTTGTAACACTCACAAGCCATGTAACAGGAATATTATGTGATGACACAAAACAAATTAATAATTTCCCATAATGACTAAAACATAGAGGTGTGGTCTGATTAAAATAAAAGACGCAATATATAATGATAAACATTTATAATCTTTATATACATGTATAAATTCTTTAGTGACGCAAAATAATTAGAGTAGAATCATTTAAATAAAAATAGATAAAGTAAAAGGCAGACTATTAATAAATAAAGTAAAAAGCAGACTTAAAAAATATTAATCAACAAAAGTATATAACGTGTATAAACTATATAAAAGTTATTGACAGTTAAAAACAATGGTGCGGTTAGAACGAACAGTTAAGAAGGACAAATAAATGATTGCACAATGAACAGTTTAATAAATAATTAAAAAACAGTAAAGTAAAATTGAAAAGAAAACATATGTAAAAGAAATCAGCGTATATAACAGAGCACAAAGTGAACATAGACTTGATCATAGTAATCAAGCTATTCTGATACGGAAGGCTTTGTACAGCATCAGAGAGACTAACTAATATGGCGTAAATGTTGCACGTTCAACAGAATGTGGGAGGTGTATTTTTTCAACAAAAATGTAGTTTCTTCAAGATTTGAATAATGAAAGTCGTATTAAAGTGAAGTAGAAGTGTTCCAGCGTTAAGACAAGTTTCGACGACAATGTCTGTTGTGTATCTTCGACGAGAAGTGAACTTGAAAAATTGTGCCATGTGCTTCTATAAAATGCGCATTACAAAGTAAGGAGTGTTTGATGTGTTAGTGCAATCTAAGTGAAAACCTAGGTAAAAACTGTGAAATAAACAATTCCGTAAGTAGGCCATAAGGTATAAATATTTCAGTCTGCAATTTTAAAATTTTAATCATTTTAACAAATAGCTTCGTTTTTAGTCTATTGCGTCATACATGTAAGATAGGGTTAACAATACTTTGTACAAATTTTCGTCAAATTGACTTGTTTGCCTTATGATGACAATGTATTTTCTTGTAAATAATTATTTCTCTATAATGTTTGAGTAAAAGATTAGTTGTTCCGCCCCAATGTCTTAGATTCCTTTATTTTAACCACGTACATCCACCAGTTAGTACTTTTCAGTCAAGAACTCAGCCCTGAGAAAGTAAAGTTAACATAGTATATCATTAAAAGTAATTACAAATACATAAATGCTAAAAGAGCATACAGAGAAGTTATATGTGGATTATTATTTTTTTTTTAAAGTTAAGATGAAGGTGATTTTTAAGGTTTTTTACATGAGGTTTTAAGGTGTAAGGTAGAGTTGTAAGTTGATGTTAAGGTGTAGTTCTACGTTGGATTAAAGGTGAGATACATGATGAATAATTTTTATTATGGAGGTTGAAGAGTAAGGAGAGTTTTTGGTAATACTTGAGTTATATATGAGCGACGATTTTTTTTTAAGATAAATGAAGTGAAGGAGAGGTGAATAATAATCCACATATTGCGTTTTATTAAATTTGAACATTTTTTTTATTTTTTGCTACTTTTTCGAAAACCCATTTTTTTTTAACAGTTTATATTTTTATATATTTTTATTTTTGTAACTTTAAGTTACACATCTGTCGAGGAGTTATCCGATAAAACTTTGTATTTTTGTGTCGCGTTATCGTGTGTGTTCAGTGTTATTGTGTATTGTTTTTTTAAGTGTTAAGTCCTACACCTGGCGAAGCCGGCTGTGAACGACAAAACAGCGCTGTAGTGTAACTACATAAATATTAAGAATTGCTCTGACTACTGTATAAGGTAAACTATATATTGTATATATATCAGCAATTCGTAAAAGCGAATAAACTTTATAAACCTTCACGGTATTATAAAGAACATAATAATAAAATGGAGAGACTTGGCTTTACAAATCTTTGAAAGTTATAGAATGAAAAAATATGGTAACTGATTTTTTTTAGACAGTGATACAGAATATATAAATTCAGTTTTCAAAGTTTATGTAAGTTTAAAACGTTTAATTTGTTGGGAGTTTGTTTATGTATGTACATACAATAAAATGAGTTGCAATAACGTTTTGTTTGCTTGTTTATTTATGAAATATGTAGGTTATTTTTGAACAAACATCTATTTTTTATGGGAACCTCGGATCGACCGACCAAACTGGTAACCGGCCAGAGTCTCGGTCCCGACCAGAACGGTTATGAGGGGTTCCACTGTAATATTTTATAAGGTTTGTGAGAGACTAACGTAATGTCAAGAAGAATACAACATAAAAAACTTCCTAGATAATATAGTGAACATATTTCCGCATAATATTATTACAACAGGATACAGAAACATATTTTTTGTTGTAGTAAGAAACTTCCTGTTGAATGTAAAAATACTCTTGAAAATAATATTAACCATGTTCCACATTTATTTTTCAATGGCCTAGAAATATCAACTCTTTTAGAAACGATGAGAAAGAAATTAAATTGTTAGGAACTAAAATTAAATGCAAAGATATTTGGAACTTAAATGATTAGGAACTAAACTAACCAGTTCTCTTGCTGAAATTGTAGGAAAACACAAATGTCAATGGTAAGAGTAAGAATGAGTAACACCGAATCAGCTGAGAAAACTAAAACTGGGAAATGATAACATTTCATTTATAATTTATTATAAATATGGAAAATGGTGTAAGTGGCTTCAACTAAAAATTACTTATGCTAACTTAAGGGTCGGCTCTAGCTGTCGGCCATGTTGGCTGACACTCCATAAGACCAATGTTAAATTAAAATCCAGATTTTTCCTTTATTTTTGATCGGAAAATTATAAACGATATGTCATTTTAAAGCTATGGTCAATATGCATGCAAATGGCTTTTTAAAAATTAAAAAAGATATTTTGTTTAATATTTATTAACAATTTAAAACATTGATTTTTAATAATATTTTATGTTGTCACTATTAATTATAGCGAAAAACTACCAAGCCATTCGCCTGAAGAATTTCGTCCCCAAGATTTTGGTATTTTTTTAAAAACGCTATTTGAAAAATTGCGGGTTTTAAATGGATTTAGACTGAGCAATGTCCGTGTAACCTACCGCCGCTATAGGGTGATTTAAAATATTTTTTACGTTGTAACTATTAATTATAGCGAAAAATTACCAAGCCATTCGGATGAAGAAATTTGTCCCCAAGAGTTTGGTATTTTTAAAAAAACGCTATTTGAATAATTGCTGGTTTTAAATGGATTTAGGATGAGCAATGTCCGCGTAACCTACCGCCGCTATAGAGAGTCAAAGGTTGCTTTCTGCTTTACTAGAGCCGACCCTTAACTAACTTTTGCTGATGTTTTAAGCATTGTCTTCTAAGTGACATTGGCTCTTTCATTTTGGTTTTGTAATCAAGTCAGAGCCATTAGAACAGATCAACAAATTGTGTTGAATTAGAAGTGCATTTTATTGATTACACTGGCTAAACAGTAAACTAAAACCGGGAAAATATTGGCAATGAAAAGGGATACAAAAAAGTCTTGAACAGCATATATCTAATATAGGTTTCTTGCAGTGTTACCCTGATGAGAGTTCACTACTTTACATCCGTGCAACAGTTTGTAAAAAAAAATATATTTAACTTACTTCATATTAGTTCCCAAGTATACATTGTATAGAGAAGCTTTTAAATGAGGAGATATCTTTTTCCACAAAGCAGAGACATCAGTTTCTTTTACAGATCCGTCTTCTATAGGTTCACAATACTTCTTGAAATTCAATTCAGACTGAAAAGTGTATAGTTTTTTTTATATATTTATATTTCAGAATTTTTTAGTTTTAATTCTAGTTGAAGGTCTGCTCTGCTTTTAATCTCAACAGAAAACCTACTCACCCACTGAAAGATTACTCTTGTGAAAGGAGGAAAGAATATGATGTAAATTATCAGCTGATTTTAATTAAGAATATAAGCATGAATGTTACACATTTATTTATTGAATCTATAATGTTCCATACTTATTTATCTGCCAATAAAATGTTTTGAAATGCAATGTACTTAAACTACAATGGATGTACGAGGGCTGTTCAGAATGTAACCTCCGTTTGCTCACTGCGTGGGAAGTGGAGGGGGTAGTGCCGCCATTCTTGCACCGGCACGCACGGCAGGGCAGTCGGCATCCAGCCATGATAGAGTGAAAGACGTCCGAGCGCTAGTTGTTTTTCGGTCGCTGGCCAAAATGTGTGCTGCAATAGAAAATCCCGCCAAGTATGAAGTGCGTGCTGTCATTCGATTTTTAACAGCTGAACAATATTCGGCAACAGCAATTCATAGAGAACTTTGTGCTGTGTATGGCCCAAAGATAATGAGTGCGCTTGTTTAAAAACGGCCGAACAAATATCCATGACGAAGAAAGAAATGGCAGTCACTGATGAACTAGTTGGGAAAATCAACGCAAAAATTCGTGACAACCAACGTTTCACCATCTCAGAATTTTCGGAAGAATATCCACAAATTTCCAGGACTGTTTTATATAAGATAGTGACTGACAGGCTAGGCAACCAAAAGTTTTGTGCTCGATGGACCCCGAAAATTTTTTCAGAGGACCACAAAAGTCAACGAATGACCTCGGCTCTGGACTTTCTGATGAGTTATGACCAAGAAGGAGAATTTTTTTCTGAACAGAACTGTGATAGAAGATGAAACTTGGGTCAAGTTCGTGAATCCTGAGACTAAACAACAGTCAAAGGTGTGGGGTCACACGGCATCACCACACAAACCAACGAAAGCCCGGCAAGATTTTTCCGGCAGAAAGCTCATAGGAAAAGGGTTGCTGCTGGTCGAATTCATAGAACGTGGTGCGACAATCAATGCGGATTCGTACACTGAAAAACCTACGACGGGCAATCCAAAACAAACGCTGTGGTCTTTTTTCATCTGGCGTCATTTTCCTGCACGACAACGCTCGTCCTCACGCTGCTCAGAAAACCAAAGACCTTCTGGGCCAGTACAAATTGGATGTTTTTAGGCATCCACCATACAACCCAGATTTGAGTCCTAGCGACTTCCACCTCTTTATGCATATGAAGAAATGGCTTGGCTCTCAGCGATTTGAGGATAATGAAGAGCTCAAAGATGCAGTCATCGGATGGCTCAAAGCACAGGAGGGAGATTTTTTTGCAGAAGGAATTTCAAAGTTAGTTAATAAGTATGAAAAGTGCTTAAATGTTTATGGAAACTATGTTGAAAAGTAAAGGAAAGTCGTAGTTTTAAGATGTACATAATAAAAATTTTGTATCTACTTCTGTGTTTTATTTATAAAAAAACGGAGGTTATTTTCCGAACTACTTAAGCCCTCATACTTAATAGACAAGCCATTAGTTGCATCTGTTCTATTGCAGTTATTATATTAATTAGCCTATCCCAAAAAATCTGATGTTAAATACGGTATTTACAAATAGTTTACTTACCAAATAACGCATTTCATTTAAGTCTCTTGTAGCCCTCAGAAACACACTTAGAAACAGATTTAAATAACTTTTGTAAAAATTTTCGGAATATTGTTCTAGACGGTTGAGCATTAATATCTCCAACAGTTCATCTGAAAACAGTTATAATAAATGGTGTCACGATAAATAAACAGCCACACAAATAAATCTATTGGACTACTAAGCTTTGAAAAGAAATAATATAAAATAAAATTTGTATTAAATATTGCTAACCATAGTTTAGCCTACATTAATTTATTCTACACCATTTTTTATGGATTAGTCCTAAAATTGAAAGAACTGTTTGCTTTTTAATATTTTCTTTAATTTGTGTAAACCTGCCTCACGAGTAGACAACTGGATATCTACTAACATATTATAATATATTGCACTGATTTTTTCTTTGACCTTATTAATTTTTGTTGTTCTTGTTAAGCCATTTATATAGGCATATGGATCTGTTCTGGAATATAGATATTAGGAACTGTTCTACGTTTAATAGAGATCTGCTTTGCCAATCTTATTTCAATGTTTTGTCACTAGATATCACTGTAATACCCTTCCTGGAGTTTTTCTTTACAATGTCACTCGTTTGAACAATAAATAAATAATTTTAATCTACTTCAAAGACCATATAATTATTGCTTTTTGTGTTAGAGCCAGTTGCTACAGCTGACTTATCCCTTGAGTATAGAATACAGACTTAACCTTTTGCGCTCCATAGGCGAACTCAGTCCGACATCGCTAATTTGCCGTTGAGCTCCACTGTCGGACTCATTCCGACAAACGTTTTAATATGATTTTTATGTTTTAAACTAATGTAGGATCTGTGGTTTTCGATCTAATGAGACTTTAATGTTGTTAAAACAGTTTAGAAGCCAGTGACAGATTGTATTGTCTGTGGAATTTATTTTATATCTCTCTGAAGTTTAGCAGCTGTTTGACACTCATGATCGAGAAATGCAACTAGCATCGACTGTTGTCTTGCATCTTGTAACTTTTGTTTTTGTTTTTTATAAGTGGTGTTTTTTTATTATACGTTATTATTTTGCAGTTTTGTAAAGCACTTTTGTGTAAATTTTGTTTATATAAATAATGTTGTTTTTGTTTTATTTTGTGTTGAGAAATGGTAACTTTGTAAACTAAATGTTAACATGATTATGTACCATTATTTCACAAAAATGTTATTGTTAAAATTAATTTTTGAATAAACATAAATACAATTGAATGGTAGTATACATAAATGGTGGTAAACATAAATACCATACAACAATGGTAGTATACTATCCCTACTGTAATGTAATCTGTATTTCTAATATTAAGTAAACATTGTAGCAA
>JAGFPH010000411.1:79028-89972 GCA_018207615.1 Philaenus spumarius | reverse complement strand
AAAGTTATAAGTAGTATTGTGCTAATTAGTTTTATTAAAAGGTTAAGAATAATATTCATAATTTTTTTCAATCAAATTATTATATTATTGATTGATTTTAAAATGGGAATAAGTTAATGTTCAGTTTTGAGTGAAATTAATTACTGATGTGGGGCATACAAATGAAGTAGGCCTAGCTAGCCTACATAAGCTAAAAGTAATATTTTTATGGGTGTATATGCCTAATTTAGCAATTTTAAATATAATACACTAAATGCATTCTTAACTTTAAACTTAGTTTTCAAAAAAAGCTTATTTAGGCAAAGATTTAAATTCTCAAAATAAATTTTTAACCTACTTGTTGAAATAGCTCAGTTAGAAAATAGGAAGTGCTACCAACTTATATATATATTTACAGGCTGGAAACTACTGACAAGACTGCATGTTGGTTTAGGTATTTAAAAAAAAAGTTGAAACCAGTAGTAGGCCTAGGCCTTTCGCTGTACCCTGCTGTAACTTATGTCCTTGCTAGCCTATGTCGATATAACAGCTATTGGGCGCAACTTTACTATTCGACTCTAGGCTAACCTAGAGCTAACAGAAATGCAAAAATAATAATTAAAAAAATACCTAAAAGGTTCTAACCTAACCTATTTAGTCGCAGTATGTTTACAGTAGGCCTACCTGTATTTAACATTTAACAGTAGAATGTAAAACAACGTTTGTCTGCAAAAATATTAGGTTAGAGTCGATTAGTAAAGTTATGCCGTTTAGTTTCTTTTTAAGGTAGATTGAGTAGGTACTACCGGTACAAATAAATAAATGACCTATGAGAAACTAAAACGTATCTATCCTATCGTTTGTATCTTTAATAATAAAAGATATTTCGATAACATATAAAAGATATATGTTCGCAAGATATCCGAGTTTGTTCTTTAATTTTTGAATCTCTTATTCGGAAGCTTGTGCTCGATTCAACGAGAAGTACTTCATCATTCATATCATGCAATAAAAAATTAAAACCTTGGATTACTACTGGTCTTATTCGATCTATTAGAAAGAGAGATAAAATCGCAAAATTAGTAAGGAAGCAACCATTTAATACGGTCCTTATAGCTTATTTTAAAACTTATAGAAACCAACTAAACACTATTATAAAGACAGTTAAACGGAATTATTATAGAGACCAATTAACTCAATGTAGAAATGATCCGAAACGTCTTTGGGAAATTATAAACGATTTGAGCGGTCGCGGTAACAGTAAGAAAGGGTTTCCAATAAAACAATATTTGCAAGGTTCCCAGTCAGACATAAACACAGACACATATAAACAAGTTGCTAATGAATTCAATTCGTACTTCTCCAACGTCGGATATAATTTAGCGTTATCTATCGACTCCGGTGGTGAACCTATAATAAGGGACGAAGACTACGAGACCTTATCTAATTTCAACTTACGTACTGTTACTGAATAGCCTACGGCATTATAAGATATGCAAACAGTTTGCGGGGTGGCTCTGCACCTGGCTACGATGGCATCTCAGCGTCCCTTCTTAAGGACAACATTGATCTGTTTATGAAGCCTTTACTTCACATAACAAACTTAAGTATTGAGTCAGGAATATTTCCTGATATATATAAAACTGCTATGGTTTTCCCTCTTTTTAAAACTAACGACAAATCGGAAAAAAATAATTATCGTCCTATATCTCTATTAAGCGTGTTTTCAAAAATTATTGAAAAATCGTTAAAGACCAGCTAATTTCATATTTAAACAAACACAAAATTCTAACGCGTTGTCAGTACGGCTTTAGACGAGACAGAGGGATATCTGATGCCCTGTTTGATTTGACCAGCAACATCAATGATGTTATTAGCAGTAATAGGCGTAGCATTGTGGTTTTTTTGGATCTTGCTAAAGCGTTTGACTCCGTTGACAGGGAGAAACTTCTTCGCAAATTGAAATTAATCGGTTGTAGAAGAAAGTCTTACTCGTGGTTTGAAAGCTACCTGTCCAATAGGAGACAGATTGTTTCTATATGTGGGGTAAACAGTGATAGTTGTTCTGTAAACTATGGGGTGGTTCAGGGAAGTACTCTGGGGCCGCTTTTGTTCTTGATTTATATAAACAATTTGAACAAATTAAATATTGAGGGCAAATTCTTTCTTTTTGCTGATGATACGGCTATATTATTTGAAGGGGAAACTTGGGAAGAAGTACAGGAAAAGGCATTGAGGGGTTTGGCTTCCGTAAAAAAGTGGTTTGACCAAAACGTGTTAACTCTTAATGTTTCTAAAACTAAATTTCTGCCGATTTCACTGAGAGCTTGCACTGATCTAAATCTAAATTCTTTAAAACTACATTCTTGTGGTGATTATCTAAACAAGGTATGTTTGTGCGAACATATTGAAAGCACTGATTGTTATAAGTATCTTGGAGTAATGTTTGATAAACGGATGAAATGGACTAAACATGTCAAATATGTAAAGCAAAAAACACGCAAACTAATCTATGTTTTTAAACATCTTAGTGAAATCCTAAATGTTCAAGAGCTGAAACTATCTTATTATGCATATTGTCAATCATTATTTATGGGGGGAATAATAGCCTGGGGGGGTGCCTTTAAAACAATTCTTGAACCTCTTAACATAATTCAAAAATCTATACTTAAAGCTGCATTGCGTAAAGGCCGTTGTTTTTCTACTGAGACACTTTTTGATGAATTTAAGGTTATGAATCTTAGACAAATTTATGTCAAAACTCTTGCAATTTATATTTTTAAAAACTACCGAGTTATTTTCGAAATTACCGATCATCAACGTTTGACACGCAGCTCAAAGTCACTTGGAATTTTAAATAAAAAATTAAGTAAGACTTTCTCGGTCACGAATTCACATTACATAGCTCATGTTTTATATAGGAATCTACCTGACCACTTACGTATGTTTAATAACTTTAAACTTCAGACATTTAAGAAACATATTACAAATTGGCTTCTGGAATTGGGAAGGGACGGTACTGAGAATGTCATTGTATCCATCTACAGGTAGCAAATATATTTACCCTTGTTTATTGTACTACCTTATCTCTCTCGCTATTATTGATTCTCGTGTGTTGAAGCAGTAACTATTTGTTGACCCGGGTTGTTTTGGTCTGTTATGGACTTGGATTCCTCCGTTTGGCACTTCCCACTCTACTCTACCTCTATTGTTTTTATATTATAAAACTTTCATATAGATCAATAAATATATTATGTCTTCCTTGTTGGATTTTTAGATGCGACTCGTGCCTACGCACAGGCTAAGCCTATGTGGGCACAATTTCCGTGATATTATTATAAATTTTTTCTGTATTATATTTAAGGAAATATAAATAAATTGAATTGAATTGAATTGAATTGAAAACTAATTTTAGGCCTAGGCTAGTGATTAGAATATTTTTATAGCCTAATGCAGCAAACTTTCAGTAGGCCTATACTTAGGCTACCACTTCTTTTTGAAATTGAGTTAGTTTAGGCTAGGTATTAATATAATAAGCTTAGGCCTAACTTATATATATTTTAATCGAAACGAATAAATATATATATAGCCAAACTCTATGAAGTGGAAACATAATGTGACCGGTAGGCTACAAGAATGATAGTTTATAGAAGCTGTTGTTATTTTTCCTTATTTATTATAATAGGCTACATATTATATAGGCCTATCTTTTGTTGATATTGTGAATGATGAGAAACATGAGAAATAGCCTACTCTACAACATTAGGCTAATTAACCCTACAACTGTCCATGTTAATGTTTTGCAACGCCAAGTCATTTCGGTGCGTGTGCAAGCATATTTTCAAAAATTCGCCAAATATAGTAATCGTATACCAATCCAAAAGTGTTCTGTACCTTTTTTGTATAGAAAGGTTAAAAAAATCCATATATGTAATTAAAAAATTTATTGATGTAAAATTGTAAAAGTTATTAGCTCAAGAAGCAAAAAATGTTCAGTAACGAAAGGAAATAGTTCAACTTTAGGCCTACATAACAAGTCGTAAACATTTTTTGTAGTTTTTTCGTAAATGTAAAAAAGTTTCGTAATTTAGTTCTAAATAGAACTGTAAAAAATCATTTATCGATTTCAAATTTCTTATTTTGAAAACACCAGTTTTTTTGTTCCAAATACACGATTGCTAACAAAACCGCCTAATTTGAAACATAATTTACTAATATATGCTTTGCCCAAAAATGAAATATTATTAAAACAAAGTGTAGAGAATAAATCAAAGAATTGAACTGTATACTTGTATATTACCTCATCATAAAAGTGTTTTACTTAAAATCAATTGAATTACAAAAGTAAGATGAAACAAATGAAACCTCGTGCGGACAAAGGAAATTCAAAATATGACCGTTGAAGACAATGGAAACAGCCTTGTTTTGCAAACTCAAGCGGTAGTATGAATTCTGTGCAAATATGAACTTTCAACTGCTGTTTGAATAACATCTAAAAAGTCAAATATAGATTGCTTTACACCAAATGAAAGATTGAACTTTGGCCTATAAATAGATATCAAAAAGTCTATTGAAATAATTCGAATTATAAAAGATATCTCGAACGCAAAATGTGTTGTTTTATTGATTGAAATCTGCTCAATTGCAAAGGTTTACAGACAATTCCATATCTTTGGAACTATTTGTCAGATTTTGAATTGGATGATAGTTTCAGATAGGTAAAAGTGTGATGAATCCTTCAGTATACAGATATAACTCAGAAAAATACCGGGCGGGCTGTATTGAAAGACATAGAAACTGGAATTAAAGGTAGTTTTGGTGCATTAAAATTCGCGCGACATTGGGCTTTTAGAAAACTAAAAAACTGCAACGATGATTACGTATGTAAATATACGTTTTAGAAACATTGTAAATGCAAAAATTAAAGTTTAATTCATTTCCTTTCCAACGGTGCCGGTGATTTTACGATTGGATGATTTTTAGTGGGTGAAATATTCAATACAAGTTGAGTTGTCACGCACGGCGAAGTTCAGTGTTTTGATGCGTGGAAAACTGCACAATTGTGCAGTTTAACAGTTCCAGGGTTAAAGAATATAAATTGAAAAACTATAGAGAAAAACTAAAAAATAAAAAGTAATTTTAAAATGAATTTATTTAATTATTGGCGTTAGTGATCCGGTCATATGACTTTTTCAGCGTATGACATTGAACATAACAATCATGTTCTAGAGTATTTGTTTAGCACTTCTACCACAATACGGCGAGGATGCATATTGTAAATTTTAGTCCTGGAAATGTACACTGTGACTGGTACTGGAAGGAAAGGCTGTCGTTATTATTTTTTTATAATCTATACATATTGTTTATTTTGTTTCTATTCTGTTCAAGTGCCATTTATAATTTCAACAAATAATATTAGTTTGCTGTTTTCATAATTTTAACGTATGTAGTAATTTATAATTAAACATAGAGTAATGTTCTAGGGCCTTTTTTTTTCTTCAAGAGGTTTTCACACTCACTACAATATTGCATGGAGGGAAGCACTTAGGTCAAAGTCACAAAATGTGACAATTTAAAAAAAAAAATTTAGTATTTGATTTTGTATATAAATATATAGCATATTAGGTAAATAACATGTTCAGGAACCTTATCTCATATGTAGCTGAGCTGAATTTTATGAATTTCTTTTTTTTTATGGACTTTTAGTGTGACCTAATGGTAGCAATCGTGATTGCGTTGTAGCAATCGTAACCGCGTGGTAGCGATAGGGGCCGTTTTGATAATGATTTAAATTTCTGATTACAAAATGCTGGAAGACAAGTAAAATAGTTAATTTGATAACTAAAACAATGGTTGGGGTAAACAGCTTTTATTATTGAAATAAACAAAGCAAACGAAAAATCATAACAAAGTAGGGGCGCCTACTGATTGGCTATAGTAATTTAATATTAAAAACAAAGCAAAGTAACGTCTTGACTTGAACTAATATAGCACAATCTTTAATAACAAAATCTTTAATAATTGCAGATAAAACATAAACAAGAAGGATATAAAATTACTAAAAGTGGTAAATAAACAAAACGGTCACGTAATACCACAGCGGTCACGCTACTGATTTTCACGTGACCGCTTTGTAATTTTCAAGTAAAACTCGAGCAGTGAATTAGCATTAACAGGTAACATAGGTTTGTCTTATTGAATATAGGATAAAGACAACCAATGCACAACTAACTGGGCATGGTGGTTACTGCAATGTTTTAATATATGCACTTAAACTATTTACGTGACCGTTTTGTTGTGCAATTAAGGTAGGCCTACTATTAATTAGCTACCTTAAATTTGAGTGATTTTTCAAAGAAGTTAACAATTTGAAACTATTTCAACTAAGCCGGCATAAGATTCACTAAGAAACTTCCAACAGACTACTGTTTGCGTCAATTCTATTGTGATCGATAACGTAAAGGCGGCGTTTATACTTTAGGTGGTCTTTGTTTAGCTGTTTTATGGACAAGTGTTGATGGTTATCTTGTCCTCTGCTTGAATATTGGTTGTGAATTAATCACCACATAACCTAAACGTTTATTCTATGCCGTTTTTGCCGTGATTATCGATCTCATTGTTTGTTTATTTGTTATTCAACATTTAAGATAGCTGGTCAAGGACAGTGACCGATTTGTATTTCTCAGAAAGGAAACATATTCTAGTCACTAAAAATAGTAACTTTTAATCATGCAACTTGTTTAGTGAGAAGGAAAAAGTGTTTCAGAAATATACACATTTATTTTTGTCACAAAATATTTTTTTTATAAACGTACTAAAATTTTCCTATTTTGTCACTTGCATTTATCCATCATGCATATTCAGCTATTATCTTTCAATAAATAAAATAAAATTGTATTTTGATTGAGTATGGCTAGGATAGGAGCTATTCCTTATACAAATGTAGTCTGATGCTTAATTGCTCATCTTATAATTGCTAATATCACAACCTTGAAGTAATTATAACAGCAGAGGCTATATACGAGGGTCATTCAATAAGTAATGAGACAAATTATTTTTGCAGAAAAACGGTTTATTGAATCAGTACAAAACTTTGTTTACTTTTCAACATAGTCCCCAGCAACACTTGCCCCATCTTTCTGCTAATTTGTAAATGCCCTTGGCATAAAATTCTTTAGGTTGATCTCGAAGCCACTTTTGCACCTGATTTTTTACCTCTTCATTGGATTGAAAATGTATCCCTCGTAGACCATCTTTAAGGGGTCCAAAAAGATAGAAGTCTGATGGAGCGAGGTCGGGGCTGTAGGGAGGGATGTGGAAGGATCTCCCATCCCAGTTTCTGAAGTTTTTCTTTCGTCAGCTGTGCCGCATGTGGACGGGCGTTGTCATGAAGCAAAATCACGCCTTCAGTTAAGAGCCCACGGCGTTTCGTTCGAATTGCAGGTCTTATCTTGTTTTCCAGCATGTCACTGTAGTACTGGCTGTTGATTGTTCTTTGGCCTTCAAGAAAATCACAATAAATTGGCCCCTGAAAATCCCAGAATACTGTAAGCATGACTTTACCGGCAGATGGCTGGGTCTTGAATTTTTTTTGAATGGGAGAAGTCGTATGCTTCCACTCAAGGCTCTGTCGTTTTGACTCTGACTCATAGTGGTGGATCCATGTTTCATCACACGTTACAATTCTTTTGAAAAAACCCTTCTCCTTCAGTAGAATATCGATTTTTCAACTGTTAACTGATTTGAAGCCGGGTTTCTTTGTGAGCGTTCGTGAGTTGTCTGGGCACCCATCTCGCACAGGTTTTCTTGTACTGCAGCTTGTTATGAATAATTTTATGGACAGTTCCAACACTCGCGTATACTTTTTCACTTATCAGTTCAACGGTGATACGCCTATTATGCCGAATTAACGCGTCAATCCGAGATTCGAGAGAGGAAGTCCCAACTTCGATCGGTCGTCCACTGCGTTGCTCGTCAGAATTTTTTATACGGCCACTTTGAAACTGTTCTACCCATTTGTAAACGTTCGAACGATTCAAACAATTGTCTCCGTACAATTTTAACATTCTTTTGTGGATGTCACTACCTTTCTTACCTTCCGCGACTAAAAATCTGATCACGGCACGTTCTTCCACGGTGCAATTCTCGAGCGGACTTGCCATCGTTAACAGAGTAAATTTGAGGTTATGATTACAAAATATGATTGAACAGCTGATCAATTGTCATCACAAGGTTGCCAACTTTATGTCCTGAAAGTTTTGTACTGATTCAATAAACCGTTTTTGAGCAATAATAATTTGTCTCGTTACTTATTGAATGCTCCTCGTACATTTGTAATATCCCCGTAAGAAGTGGACAGTCATTTAGTTAAGTCCAATATAAATGAATGAACAACTTTAGTTTAGTTGAGGTACATTATATCGCTCTTAGAATAGTTATTAAAATTTGCAGCAGACTATATATAATGTATGATTTTATTTTTAAAATATTTATTTACCACTTTACTATTAAAAAGTACAGTAGACTTTCAAAAATCCGGACTAATGGGCATAAATCGGCCTTGCAACAAATAAGAGCAATGGTAAACTGCACATACTATCGCCGGCTGCTGCGCCGTGCTGGTACCCAACAATACTTGATACCCAACTCTCTGACACATCAACTTATTGTACTGTAATGTACCCCTAATACAGTACTGGACTGCAATTAAGTAAAACACAGAAATGAAAAAATGAAGTTTGTGAACAGTAATGAATGGTTTTAATAAAAAAGAATCTACATTACTGTTAAAAACACTTTAAGAAACACAGTACTGTACATAAAAACAACACTTAAAGTTGGAAATTTATTTCTAAAACATAAAGAATGAAAATTTAATCCTAGAGATTTATTGCAGCAAACTAAAAAAACAACGTGTACAACTAAATGTAACTAACACATCAGCGAGGAAACTTCCTCTGCCTTGTGAATCATAAACGACGTTAATTTCGTTGAAACATGGAGCGCCCGAAGGTACAAAATACATGTCATTTATGCTATGCGGAGTAATCGCGGGTTTTATCGATTTTTTATTAAAACAAAAAATTTTAATAAAAATAAAAATTTATTTCCGATTAGAGGTCCGGATTTTCCGGAGTCCGTATTTTCGTAATACGGATTTATGAGAGTCTACTGTATATTTCTAAAAACTTTACTTTAAAATTAATTTAACTTTATCCTTAGTAGGCCTTTAATATTAAAAATTTTTAATGAATTTATGTGTACCTAATCCTAAGTTTAATGCATTTTTAAATCTTTCCCAGAAAAATGAGCAGTTCTGAGGAGGTGTCGTGGATTTCCTGGTTCTGCGGCCTTCGAGGAAATGAGTTTTTTTGTGAGGTAAATATAAAAGTTTATGAGGCTATTCTTTTTGTTTGGCCTCCTGGATTGTCTAATATAATATTGTAGTATTTATACTTACTGTACTGTCTCAATCCTTTTCCCACTTCTTATTATTATGCTCTTCTTATTCCTTCTCAACTTATTATTCAAATTCCTTTATTGTATTGTTACAAATACATTTTACAAAGCCAGCAAGAGCTGGAAAACAGATGTGTCAAGTTTAAAAAACCAAATACTAATGCACAAAATATACATCTACATTACAAAACAATCCTTAACATAATAATATAAGCCTTATTTATTAAATAATCAGTTACTCTATTTTTAAAAGTATTATTTTAAGTTCAATAGGCAACTTATTTTAAAGTTTCTTTCCATAATAATGTGGTATTGATTTAAATAAACTCAGTCTATGAAGGGGAAGCTGAAAATTACTCTTTTGGTTATAATGATGAATATGCTGGCATTCCATCAGCATATATGATTGTGTTGCCTAAAAAATATTAAATACCTTAGTAATTAATATAAAATATAGTGAGGGTAAGGTTAAAATGTGCAACTCTTTAAATAACCCCTTACAAAATGTTTGGTTTTTCGAAAAAGTCGTAATTCTTAAATACTTTTTCTGTACTTTAAATAATTCTCCTGCTTTACTTGGACTACCCCAAATTTCAATTCCAAACTTTATAACTGAGCATGCTGAATGTAACCTTTTACCTAGCATTAGGAAATAACTGCTCCACTTTAAATTTGAATCAATTTGAACTCCTAGAAATTTAACCGATTTTGACAACTTACTCAATACATTTTCAAAATATATATTCAATTCTGATTGCATATG
The DNA here is from genome assembly GCA_018207615.1 of Philaenus spumarius. Lineage (NCBI taxonomy): Eukaryota > Metazoa > Arthropoda > Insecta > Hemiptera > Aphrophoridae > Philaenus > Philaenus spumarius. Next base: position 79,771 of record JAGFPH010000411.1, on the reverse strand, counting down.
CCTCCCTATTGTTTTAAAACAGACATTTTTTGTTTTTTTACCCTTTAATTTTAGACCATTCGCTGTAAACCACTGAGTTAGTTCATAGGGTCCTGAATTAAATATATAATGCAATAATGTAAATAAGAAAATTAAAGAAAGCAAACACCCTTGACAAACCTTTATCTGAAGGGAGATAAGCTAGTCTTAAGAGGACCATGCATACATGTAAATTTGTTGTTGTATATGTTTTAGTAAATGTTTGATTATGAATTGTGTATTATTTTTAAGTGTCTGTTGACATTATAATTTGAATTATTCTCTTTTCAAAATGTTCCACTTGTTGGGCGTCAAATTATAATATTAGTGAAACTTCTTTTATGTTCAATTTATGATAAAGTTACTGTTAATTTTAAAACTACTACTACTTAGCTGAAGAAATAAGTACTAACTCCTTTATGGTTTTTATTTTACAATTTCTTTACTTTTATATTTGTTTTACTTTCTCCACCCTGTACGTAGTATATGGAGAAAGTATTGTTTTCGTAAAAATGTTCGAATTTGAATTTTCAGTTGAATTATCTGTTTGGTGCTCCCAGAACCCCAAAAATTGTTTAGTGCAATTATCTGTGTTGGTGCTCCCTGAACCCAAAAATATTTTCAGTGGAATTTTTTGTTTTGGTGCTCCCTGAACCCAAAAAAGTGTTTTTAGAGTGGTGTCTGTCTGTCAGTCTGTCTGTATGTATACACGACCAGAGAGGACA
>JAGFPH010000411.1:53612-79018 GCA_018207615.1 Philaenus spumarius | reverse complement strand
TTTATAACTATGGGGAAATGTTTAAAAATAAACAAGTTTGTGTTGTCAATCTAGCTATTTAGCCGAACATGGCATGTCATGGTTGTAATAGTTTTTTTAAAAACATACTTGGTCGTATTTATTTTAATGCAATTGTTTATTTTCACTTGCCTAATTGTATATATCCACCTTTTTAAATGTTAATATTGTTTAATTCACTTAAAATATCCAATTCATTTATTTTATATAAACATACACTTGTATTCTCACACTTGATAATTTCCACACAGCTGTTCCGCTGCTTGGCTGCCAGCTGCGATTACCGAAAAGAAATATTAACCCATTAGCTTTGCTAACCTGTCTTGTTCACATTATGAATTTTAGTGTTTATTTTAATTATTTAATAAGCCAAACTCCCGAAGTTGTTTGAATTTATTTATTTAGGTTATCTTGTATAAAAACAAAATTTTGAGGTTAATATGTGAAACTTACTATCCACAGTTCTTTTAATTTTCCAGCCAGACTTCTTTACCCTTGATTTTATATTTTAAATTTTTTCTAACCCTCTCAGTTGCTTTAAAATGTTACAACATCTAATAAAGAAGATATATTAATAATAACAAAATAACCGTGCTCATTAAAGTAAGAGATGTGATAAAAAAATAATGTGAATCAATTTTTATAGCAGCAATTGCTGACGCTACATCCATTTGACCTAATATATTCAATCGCCTGATCTGTTGAGACAGGCAGTTGTCAAGTTTGAACACGTTCTGACTAGGGATGGGGGACAATGGTCTCAATTTTGCAACGATACACCTGCAACCATCTCAACTCTGCGACAGTTATATGAAGCAGTTGCGGCGCAATGGTTTCAGCTTGGCGAGTTAGTTGCCCTCGATGTGAAAATGTTGCTGTGGTACTATTGCGTTAAACACCAATCCCTAACAACGCTTCTGAAAATATTGTTCATGGTTTCAGATGTGAAACGGTTGCCTTAGGTTTCAAGTAAAGTTATTAGCCTATTAACATTTGATTTTATATCTCATGTAGGTAAGTAGGTACTTTTTAACAACATATATATTTCACACAAAATATGTTTAAAATTACAATTAAATGTAGATTGAATTAATTACTTTTATTCTTTTCCTTCATTCATTCAATATATATTGTATATATAGCCTATTGTATTTAAAATTTAAAGCAAATTAGTTTATTTCAAATGAAGAAGAAAAGTTTTCTCCAGTTGTTTTTTTGTTTTATTTTCATATTCTTACAATTCTACACAATATAAATGTATATTATAATTGGACTATTATTATTGTATATATATTTCATGTCATATATATAAAAGCAACATGAAATGTATACAATAACTACCGTACCAATAATAATATAGCCTGCAAAACAACACCGCTACAAGTTTACAGCGTCAAAGCCGACAACAGTTTCAGGATTTGATAAAAACTGAAAATGTTGTTTAGCTTAAACGTTATCCCGCAATGGCCTGTTTTCAACAACCATTGCAAACTAACATATCAGCACTGCAAGTTGACAGCGACAATGCCGACTGTCACTAATGCAGGATTTGATGAAAAGGTTTAGCTTAAACGTTATCCCGCAACAGCCGGTTTTCGACAACCGTTGCGAAGTGAAACCGTTGCCATTGTAAAACGGTTGCAATAAGACATTGCGTCATATAACGCTTATCCCTAGTTCTGACTTGTCAGTCAGTTTCCAGAGCCGCTAGAATGAGGTCGTGTTTACCATGTCCATCATGGATTTGGAACAATGCATTTACATTAAGTTTTGTTTCAAGTCGCAAAAAAAGTGCCAAAGAAGCTCATGAAATCTTAAAATACTTGTATCACGATAATGTGGTAACTCTGAAAACTGATTAGAAGTGGTATGAGCGATTTAAAAGTCAAAATTAGTTGGTTGAAGATGAGGAGGAGCTCCCGTGACGTCTTTGACCTCAAAAAACATGAAAACATGCAAAAAGTGGCCAAACTTGTTTGTTCAAACAAGCAATGACTATTTGAGAGCTTACTGAAGAACTTAACATCTCGTACGGGTGCATGCAATCCATTTTAACTGATAATTTGCAAATGAAACGAGTGATTGCAAAATTTATTCCCAGAATTTTGACTGATGAACAGAAGGCACATCGTATCTTAGTTTGCACGGAATTGAAGGATCATCTTCATACAGATCTGGACTTCATAGCCAAAATTGTAACTGGAGATGAAAGTTGGGTTTATGGCTACGAATTTTACAAGGGGTTACTGGAACGTTTGCGAAGAAAGAGACCTGAAAAATAAGCCAATGACTTCCTTCTTCATCATGAAAATGCGCCGTGCTACAAGTCGCTTTTGATTCGCGAGTTTTTTGCCGGAAAAGTGGTCCTGACTGTCCACCTTACTTATCAGATTTAGTACCATGCGACTTCTGGCTCGCCTCTAAAACGAAAAATGTACTATAAAAGGAAAACGTTTTGGCACCATTCCCAACATTATTCACTATATTTTTTTATTACACCTGGTATCTCCTAAATGGTTTCTATAGGGCATAAACAGTGTAGGAACATACTTGGTCAAATTCATAATAAATCTAAATACATTCATAGTTCCTGAAATATGAAATTAAATATTCTGTTTTAACTTACGATTAACTGGGTGTGGCATTTAAATTTGTTTAAGTAGAATAACACATTTCAGTTATAAAGTTGTGAAAAAAGTGTGCAATGGCTTAGAAAATCATTATTGTAACCTAAATATGTCAATTTGTTTATGTTATAAAAATGTTTAATTATGTACAACTTTAAAACTTTAGGTTGACGAAGATTACATTCAAGACAAATTTAACCTGACTGGATTAAATGAGCAAGTGCCACATTATAGACAAGCCTTGGATATGATACTAGATTTAGAACCAGGTAAGAAGTTCTTGCTTAGTGTAAAAATGCTGCCTTACCAAATTAACTGTAGAGAAATGTAAACTAAACCCTGTAGGCCTAATCTAATGATATACAGTAGAGTCCCGATATTTCAAGTTGAATGGGACCGAGAGTACCTTGGATTGAGAAACTCAAATTACATGGCGGTTAAAATAAAACTACCATTTTTAATCCTCGTATAACCACAAAAATGGAAGTTTTATTAAATATACACCTTATTGTATTGAATACTGAGGTAGAAATGTAATTTAATATAAAGTAAAAAGATAGAAATTTACTTTTTAAAGAAGTCATAAATAGCCTAGATTTTTGTTCAAACACACTGCAACGTTTATGATGTCAAGCCAACGACAGAATAATACGGATCGGCTACAGTAGCGTCTGGTTGTTGTTCAACGTAGCGTATCGGTGCTTCCAAATCAGAGATTAAACAAATGTTGCACCCAATACAGTAATGGGACTGATTTATTTTTAGACACCCTCGGATTAAGTGACCATATAAGAGAGGGGTGGGGAATACAGCAGTGGCTTGAAAATTTTGTTCCTATTGTATTTTTGTATATTGAAGGCGCTATTTGTGGCTCGAATTACACTGAACCTCAGATTATCGTGACTCAAATTACCGGGACTGTACTGTAGTTACAAGTAGCCTACAGTTAGGAAACAGGTATTGGCGTGTTTCCTAGCGTTAAGCAATAAAATACTACACTATTTAAGGCTCTCACAATCATATTCTGAAAATAATTTTAATTCTGTTTTTGAAATTTAGTAAATAATATTTCCTTTTTCATTAAAAACAGTGCGTGCGCATATATAGTTATTTGAATAACATTTTTTGAATTCAACCCATTTCTAATATAATTGTTTGTAAAAGTGAAATAACAAAATACTAGCTGACTCGTGCGAAGCATTCGCATTCTAACTTACTTTAATCCCACTTAATTAAAGTACACACCGTATATTTAGTACGATACTAAATATAAAATTAATTAAAAATAGCAATATAGTGGCGTAACGGCAGCTCTCCAGCTGGGTATTGTTATCATCAGTGTTGCCAACGCCAGGAAAATATCCCTGGGTGATTCCATGTCAAATCAACACAGTCATTTTACCTGACCATCTCAGATTTCAATGAAATTTGGTATACTTTTACACCCCATAGAGACTAAGAAATATACCAAATTTCAACTTGATATGTCAATTAGTTTCACAGTTACGCCTTGTTAAAGTTTTCAAAAAACGCTCAAAATCGACCCGTTATAGAAACTTTAAAGTGCTATAGCTCCCCTCAGAATCAAGCTAGAAAGATGGGAGGGGTGTCATTTTGCAGCATTTTTCAAGCCCTTTCTAAAAATGTATGACACTATAGGGGTCATAATACAAAATTTTTTAACAATTTCAAAATCAAAAATTAAACTTAAAATTTTTCAAAATGCGACGCTTTAAAAATTTTGAAAAAATTCTCAAATAGTCCTTGTATAGTTGTTAATTGATGGTATAAATTTCATTATGGGATCATAATGGGTTCTTACAGAAAAATGCATTTGAAAACATGCTTACATTACAATTTCCTCTATAACGCCTCATTGGTATCACAAGGGCTAAGAGTATCTTAGACTGTAAACAAAGATTATGTGAAATTTGTATGGGAGATTAATTTGATCAATGATATTTAATTTTTACAACCTCATTTTTAATGCTAAATTTAATTATTTGAAAGCTTTAGACAAATATTGTTAATAGAAAAGGAGCCGTTTTAACAAAAAAATTTAGCTAGGGGAAATTTAAGATAAATATACACATGAAGTTTTTTGGTAACTGAGCTACTATTTAAACACTTCATTGTTAATATTAATAAACTTCTGAAAACACTGCATTGATATTTAAAAAAATAAGTTCACATTCATAATGTCTATGTACACAACAGAAAAAAAACATATAATGGTTAATTTGTGCAGCCTTTTTCTACCTCCTTACAAGCAATATATTTCCAATAAAACAAGATAGATTTCTGCCCAAATTATTTCATTTTACTTTCTCACTGTACTATAGTATAGAGAAAGTATAGTGATCGCAAAAAAATCAATGTTGATATTTTTGTGTAAATATCCGTTTTGGGACCCCCTGAGTCCAAAAAAGTGGTTTTTACAAAATGTCTGTCTGTATGTATGTACACAAAGCTAGAGCAAAAACTATTCGATCGATTTCAAACAAATTTGCATCAGACATGTCAATTAGGCCTGTATAGATGCACGAAAAACGGTTTTGAAAAATTTTGAAAAACAACACCCTTTTTGGCAAAAAAACCCCCAAAAAATCAGTTATTATTTTTTTATAAACAAACAGCTCTAAGGATTTTGATAAAATTTTACTTATTTGTAGCCCTTAATGTACCCTACCATATGCAATAAACTGCATCTTTCTAAAAATTCTCGTTTAGCTAATAATAATAATAACTGATTTTTGGCCATACAGGGGGTTGTTTTTCACATTTTTTCAAAACCTTTTTTCATGCATCCATACAGCCCAAATTGAGGTGTTTGGTGCAAATTTGTTCGAAATCGATCAAATGGTTTTCTCTCTAGATAATAATAACAATATTTATTAGTTGATCTCCTACTTTAATACCCCACCTACAATTATGAAGTCACAGTGAATCTGTTTGATAATTTAAATATGTTTGTGAGAAAGTATGTGCCAGTGTCTGGTACCGTTTATTATTTATAAAATGAATAATAATATTGTACCGTACAATCATTAAATAACTATTTATTGTATATAAATTTATAGTTTATCTTGGTGTGTTATAAGTTATTAATTATAAGTTAATTGCTTTACAAAATATTCAAACAAAAGTACTTTCAATTACCATATAAGCTTTATGTTATTAAGAATTATTAGTTCGCTGTCACTAGCATTCTATGATAAAATTTGAATGTAAGCGTTTTTTCAAATGCATTTTTCTTTGAGAACCCATTATGATCCCATAATGAAATTTATACCATCAATTAACAACTATATAAGGACTATTTGAGAATTTTTTTCGAAATTTTTAAAGCGTCGCATTTTGAAAAATTTGAAATTTAATTTTTGATTTTGAAATTGTTAAACAAATTTGTATTAAGACCCCTATAGTGTTATACATTTTTAGAAAGGGCTTGAAAAATGCTGCAAAACGACACCTCTCCCATCTTTCTAGCTTGATTCTGAGAGGTGCTATAGCAGCTTAAAGTTTCCATAACGGGTCAATTTTGAGCTTTTTTTGAAAACTTTAACGAGGCGTAACTTTGAAACTAATAGGGATATCAAGTTGAAATTTTGTATTTTTCTTAGTCTATATGTAATGTACCAGTATACCAAATTTCATTGAAATCGGAGATGGTCAGGTAAAATTTTAATTTAAACTGTGTTGAGTTGATACGGAATGACCCCCCTACAACTTACTTGATCTTACATCACTGTTACTTTCGGATTCTTCATTTATTTTTTTTTTTTTTAATTTTTCGTATAACTGTACTGTATTTTGTATATTTTTCCGGTGTAGCGGTTAAGGAAAACTTTAAAATGATGACTCATTCATGTAATTTGATGATGTATAAGGAAGTTATGGCGTACCGACAAAAAAATGGCCTTGAGAAATAATATATATGTGATGGTTCTCTCCACTTCTGTTATCTACCAAATCTCAAAATAAAAACACAATAGTGCCTTAAATTTTAATTTAAATGCCTCGAAATCCTTAAATTTTATCTTCCAATAATTGTACTATACACACTTTTTAGTTTCAAAATTTTGTTCAGTAATTGCGATTGAGACTATGCAAATGTTGTGATTGCTTTTTATCTAAGCGGATTGTGATTAATTATGATATATTATAAAATAAGGAGGATCGGTTCGAGTTACTACCCTCACTAACTTATTTAGATTAGCAAATTTAATAAAACATTTTGAGAAATAAGTGACTGGATTTTCTGCATTTGCCATGATTCTTTGTAAGGTTTGAGTTTTCACTATTATTGAATTTTTTAAATTAGTAGTATTAGATAATTTTCTGTCGGGACTGAAAACTCAGAACAATTTATGGGGGAAATTGATAAATTTTACTACTATCGATTAAGAATCTACTTTATTTTTAAATCAATATTTTAGAAATCTTTATATTTCTCCATTGCTGAAACTGTTTTATACTATACTTTCAAGAAAAGTTTATATAATAAATGCAGTTAGGAATTTTCTTCTTCAAGTTTGTCATCAAATCAAAGGTATTATTTTAACCCTTCAACGTGTGACTTTTTATTAGAGAAACTCCCCCTGCTGCGGGACTTTTTTAAGCTTTCAGGAGTTATGAAACATGTTTGTATAAAAATGTTAGTAACTAACTTATTTTTTGGAATATTTTAATGATTCTTTTACTAAATTAAACAGCAGATTACATTCTTTTTGGTAATATCAATAACACATGATTTTACTTGTGATAACATATTTACATACCAGTCAAAAGTTAATTTTAGTTGGTAGTCTTATCACAAAACACATACCTAAGAAAACACTAATAAAACCAATATAAAATATTCAAAACATGATTTCCGAACGTAATCAATCAACTAACAAACATAAAAACACTACAAGTGATCAAATGTAAACAACGTAGTAAACACAATGTCACAAACTTGTATGGTAAAACAGCTGTTATACTGGTGAACTAATTTCATCAAGAAATTCAACAAAAGTATCGTATGTTTTTTTTTTTTTTTTTAATCAGCCAATAATTATGCTACAATATCTACAATTATGCTACATTATGCTGTAATATAAATCGCTTCGAGATAGTTTCAAGTTTAGTTGCTAGATGGAAGCATCTGATTAAATGTTCCTGAGCAAACGCTATACGTCAATACGCACCGAAGGAAAAAAATCCCGGTGTATCACGTACGGCAAAACACGTTGAAGGGTTAAAAAAAATTTAGTATTTCATCCAAGGTTGCCTCTGACCCACTAGGTATGATGAGTTTTTTTATCTGAGTCTCTGCCTAAACTGCATTAAAATATTTTCTACTTCATGTTTTGTAAGGTCCTTGTTCTACTCCTTGTTTGTCTTCAATGTTGAGTAGCGATCGTCAAGTAAAGTTCAATTTTGATAAAGATAGTACAACTCTAAATTCTCTTTATGCCAGCTACAAAATTCAATGCTTGCTTAACTTCCCCATCCTTTGCCAAATTCCATTCTCTTCTGCTTTAGAGTGTTTAAATGCAGACATGTTTTTTTCAGTTAAATTTGTATTTTTATTATCAAGTGCAGTTTAATTTTAGTGTCTTCTTTGTAGTATGTTGTGTTTTTTATGATTTGGCTTGTATAAAACATAAATTTTATTTTATTTATAAATATTTTAACTGGAGAAAAAATAGAGTGCTGCCTATGCATGAATTGGCCTATTACTATTCGAAGCAAATTTGATTAAAACTAACTTATTATTTTAAAATAGTTTAAGTTAATATGTTTAATCAATTACAATCATTGGTAACAGATGACGAGCTAGAGGATAATCCAAACCAGTCGGATCTGATTGAGCAGGCAGCAGAGATGCTTTATGGATTGATCCATGCACGATACATACTGACTAACCGAGGAATAGCACAGATGATTGAAAAATATCAAGCTGGAGATTTTGGACATTGCCCTAGGGTGTATTGTGAGGCTGAGAATATGTTGCCCATTGGTAAGTTTTGTGTCAATGTTTTGTAGATTTCTGTATGCAACAAACAAAAATCTAGTATGGTTGTAATACATTTTCTGTAACTTGAAAGAAAAATAGAATTCGGAGATCTCTAGTTTGTCTGCCTACCTGTTACAGTTGATTTTCTCCGGAACGGATAGTTCCCCAAAAATACTGCAGCTAAAATTGTGTTAGAGAGTAATTTATACTTTTTTTGTGGGAAAACTATAGCGGACCCAAACTTTTTGGAGAATATAATTTTTTCTGCTATCGCTTTAGGGGATATTGTATCTGTGAGCTGTCCCTTCCTTTGCATCCCTATCCCATTACCATGTAGCTATTGTTATTGGTTAGTGTAGTACAGTATATAACCTGTATGACGTTAGTGTATTAACTGTATGACGTTATAAATTAACTGTCTGAAGTTCCATACTGGTCGATGGTACAGGAGTTTATCTCCAGTTTTTTGAAAGTGGTCATACTTTTGCAAAGTCTTGGCTCTAGTATTCCTATAAAGAGCAGTGTCCATAATTTTATTTTAAATTGGTCACGAACAATTGGTGATGTTTTCAATTCTAAGATGTTTTGATTGATTAGCTTGATAAAATCTTATCAGTGGGAATACATCTTGTCATTATGTACTTAGGGCTAAATCAAAAAATTGTGGCGGGTGAACTTGTCACTGTGTATTAGCAAGACTAATATCTACTGGTCTACCGAAAATCCTCAAATTGTCAATCAAATTCTATTTCATGATGAAAACTTGAGTTTATCATATGGTTTCTGCTATTGGCATTATAGGCACTATATATTATTTGAAATCGATGACAATAATGATTTTTATCTTCAAATTTATTAACCCCTTTATTCTCAGTTAAACAAAAATTATCGACTTTATTTAGAGTTGTAAATATATTTGGGTTACTTTTTGGATTTACAAATATTAGGTGGTCAGTGGTAGGGAGGTCAACTGTGTTGTTCAATTTTAGGAATACAAATTTGTATATAGAAAGTTATTGAAAATTGTAACTTTTTAAAAGTAAACTCCGAAATTAATATGGTACAATTGATATTAGACTCTTATTTTATGTTTATATATTCAAAGTTTTAATTACTAAATTGCCAGTTTCATATAGAGATCTAATTTCTAAATTTGTATATTCACTTTTAAATAATAGCAATTTTTCCATATCAAGGATATGAATATTATAGCATATTTAGGATTTATGAATTTAAATAAACGCAAGATTACTAAAACATAATTAGATGCCTGTATATCTAAAAAAAATGGATTGAGGGCACTTGCGTAGAAGTGACAATGAATTCTTATCAAAAGCAGTACTACAAACAACTGAAGCAGGCACTCTTCGTATTAACGAAGGTACATTAACCAGTAATAAAAGCCCTTCTCAAATATTTTGATCTTAATATTGGGTCAGATCATGTTTGTGAGTAGTTTTACAAAGTCACTTGTATCAGGTAGTGACAAATATATGTGCATGAATCCTTGGCGTTAGTTTAAAATTTTTGACTCTGGTACAACTATTCACGATAGGAGAGTATTAGCGCAAATTGTTATAAAAATATACCCCATCTCAGCATTTCTACTTTTTCCAACATGTCTTACCTATGTGCTTACACGTCTTCTAGTCGCTGATATGTATTGGAGAAGCATTCACAGGACACTCAAGAGCTTAGTTTTTTGGTTGCACATTTGCCAAAATTTTCAGTGTTCAACTTGTATCTATGGTATAATTAAAATGAAAAGCATCAGAAAATAACCATTAGAATGGTAATCAAATTAAAGGAAACACGTTGAACTTTGAAACCATTGATATTAATTTTTTTGTGTAAAGTGAATTTAAACATTATTTTACATAGACAAAATTGTAAATCTACCATTTAAAAAAAAAAAAACAAAATATTTTGTGTTGTAAAGCTATTTTATTTGGTTAGATTTATTTTAGAAAATATGTTTAGTTAGATTTTAGACCAACAATGTGTATGTTATTTTTAATGGGGGCTGTTTTATCTTGTTCATAATGTACAATAACGATAATTTCATTTCTTCTGATGTTAATTTACTTAACCTTTATTAGTACAGGCCAGTTACAATAAATAATGTTTCTTAATTAAGCAAAAATATAACTATTCTGACTATTTGACATTTTTATTGAAAATATCTCCAGAAAACTATTTTTTGTTGGTTAGTATTAGATAAGAATAGTAAATATCTTAACTTACGAGATAATTGGCTGCATGTTATAACATTTCTATGTGACTTAAATAGTCACAAATACACATTTATTTACTTTAAACGAATTTTAATGACAGTGTCAGTGATGCAAATTATAATTAGAATAGTACGTAATTTTTGTATCATAGCCGAACATCAATAGAATTGGCAACATTGTTCTTTAAGTAATAAACAAATTATTTGAGTTTAATTAGTATATTGGACTTGTAAGACAAGTTTTCCTGTTAACCTCAAGAATATAATAATAGGCCACTCGTTAAAGTGCATCAGTTATCTATTTTTGAATATGTGCAGGGTTATCAGACGTACCTGGAGAAGCCATGGTCAAATCGTATTGCCCAAAGTGTATGGATGTTTACACACCTAAATCTTCAAGACATCACCATACTGACGGAGCTTACTTTGGCACTGGATTCCCTCACATGCTGTTCATGGTACATCCTGAGTATAGGCCCAAACGTCCAGCTAACCAATTTGTTCCTAGGTATGTACAGTTGTTCAAATTTGATTCATGTTTTTAATATTTTATTAAAATACAAAACCTTGTTGTAGAAATATTTAAGTGATATGATTTTAAATGTCCCCCGATTGGTATACATAAGGTAAAGGGTATCTTCATTTAACCAACACCTTCATGTCTGAAATGTGAGAAACAAAATATTCCTAAAAGTACAATGTAGTAGCCTGTATAGTTTTACAGATCATACACACAAAATAACTAAAGTTAAGATCTGCTTTTCTGAATTATTGTAAATGTAGTATTTATATTATTGAGTTTTAAATCTACAATACTAGAAAAAACAAAGTTCATTGTTTTTTCTTATATTTATAACCAAATCATTGTAAAACCCAGGCCACCACAATATTTGGTTAACCTCAAAATGTTTCAACTGTCCCCTTAAATTTTCTTTTTTCTAAAATGTATAGGGTCTAGCCAAGCTAATTTTAAGGCTATTTTTATATCCATTACCATAGTAACCAATTGTATACAATAAAAGTTATTAGCAGCTGATTAAGTTCACAAGCTTTAATAGTTGAATCAAAATTTAGGTTAGGAATAACCCGGACCAACGTGTAAGTCCGTGTAAATATTTTAAACTAGTATTATTCAAACCAGTAATTTGAAACTTTGCTAAAATATGCTTAGCAAAGTTAATACGTGAAGAATAGATAGGTAATATTTATGTGTGAAGAATCCTCAGCTTGTATAAAAAAAATTCAAAATCCTGAGGGCAGGGTCTATAAAATCATCAGATCAAAAATGGCCCAAACAGTTCTACCAGAGACCCCTTTCATAAAGATAATGGAATAATAATTATAAGTGAATTCACTTGTAATGTAGAATAATATAAACTATAGTGTCTCACAAAACATTTATCTGCAACTTATAATTGTTACTTTTGTAATATTACAAATGATTTCTAAAAAATATTGGTGTTTTGTTCCACACACAGAATTGGTACTAGTAGTTCATTTGTAATTTGTTATCAGTTTCATTCAAAAATAAAAAGAGTTCTTTAATAGAGTTTAGTAAAAAGAATTATTAGTGTTTATTTTCATTTTTTAAGTGTGATATTAATCGTATGTAAATAATATGTACAAATATACTTTTACCCATATTTTGAAATTATTATATTTAGGTTCAAAGTATATTTTATTTTAAAATATATTATTCTAAAATTAAAGATAAAATTTTGTTCTATACTTTCTAGTATTACCTATTTTGGATGTGATTTTCTCGAAAAACGGAAGGAGATGAAAAAAAATGAGGATATACAATTTTGTAGAGAATTTGTCACCGGTTTCAATTTTTAAACCAAGTAAAGTTAAAAAAAGTCGATAGTTTTCAACATACTTTGAAAAAATAAGTGGTGTAGAATCCAACTGGTGACGGATCCCCTGGCCCCACCGTAGGGTAATTTTAGTGTGTTCATATACAAAGGTCTAATTGACATTTTAGAAGAGAGAAAAACTTCAGCATTTTTTGTTTAGTTAAAAGATTTTTATTGACTAGACTAATAAATGTAATATAAGAACCTAGAAACTGTTTATACTTTAAAACAATTAGTCAATTTTGTTTTTATTTATTCATTAGACAATAAATTGTTTAGTATTTTAATTTAATTTGACTTTCTATATAGCTTAAGTCTAAATGAAGCCAAATAAAACATTGACTAAATTAGTTAATAATACGCTTATTTAGATGGAATGTAGTTAGTCTGGCCGAAAGTTCTATCAACATGAAATAATACAGTTTTAAAGTTTAACTTTTGGCATTACTAGTTTTGTATAGTTGACATTATTATTAAGGTCTAAAATACAACAAAGTTAACCACAAATAAATTATTGAGTAGGCTCATTTTTGCAATTATCGTTCTTGTAAAGATTTCAGATAATCTGAATAGACTCCTGTCCCAATCAGTGATTGTAAATTATCCGGGAAAATAAAACCGAAAGGAAATACTCAGTAGCTAAAATAGAGGTAAATATACGGATATTGAAAATTTTTGTGAATAGCAGGGGTACATACCTGAGTATTTAAAATTAGGGATTATTATATCACTAGGGATAAATACCAGGGTATTTATAACTTTTATGTTGATATCAACAACATTTTTAAAACCAATTTTTTTCATGGAGTAAAAACAGCATTTTAATTTAATAATAAATATCTTATTTAATCTACTTCAAATTAATTTGATTTAAAATAAACAAGGTTTTTGTTAACTATCATGAAGAAACAGATCTTGTGTTTAACATTTTACCGACACCTTAATTTTGAGTTCTATTGAATAATAATACACCTTGCCATTTATTCTTCTATAAACACACTTAAGTTTCTATAGGCTAGTACATCATCATATACAGCATCTATTGATAGTTTTATTTTTGGCTGATCGTAATACTACAGTAAAACCTCTCTAATCCGAACCTCTCATATCCGAAACCTCCGATATCCGGCTTAGTAAAAAATAATAAATATATCTATCAAAAATGAATATTTTCGACTAAATACTGCAGTAGCGAATGATGTTTTTGAGTTGGGCTGTAAAAAGTAAAACAAAGGAATTCCGTCGGGACTCCCATAAAAATCATAAATCACGGGTATCGTAAGTCCCAACAAGTTTTACCCGATTTCAAACAAATAAAATTATTACTTTAAAGTTTAAATACTTTTGTTACCGATCTATAAAATGTGTTATTTTTCTTCACAGTAGACACCCTAATTCTATAGACACGATAACAAACGAATCAATAAGTGTTTGACCTTGAGCCTACTCTAGACTTCTTGTGTACAAATAACAGCCTACGCATGAATAAAAATAAAACAAGAAGCGTTTACTTAAGAAAGGAAACAATTGCCTAAAACATTTTACTGGGGAAAATGTCTACTTACATAAAATTAATAATGTTTTACATTTTCCCTACTGATATTTATTGTTAAATGCTGAATTGAGTTAAAATACAGAGAATGCGATTGCAAATACCGGAGATTACATTCACGGAGTCTATACGAGAACGGGCAGTTCTGACAACTGAGTATTTCTTGGTATCGGTAATCGGTATCGAGTTTCGGCTATTCTCGATAGCGATACCAAAGCTAAAGTATCGGTGGTATCGAAAATCAGTATCGAGAATCGACCAATCCCTAATTTCAACCAATTTACCCATATTAAAAAAAACCTCTCTCAAATCCGGATTTTTTGATATCCGGATCGCCCGGCGCCACATTGATCCGGATATAAGAGGTGTTACTGTGTATACTTTTATACTGTTACAAGAAGAAATCAATTAGCTATGTTTTAGTGTATTCCATAATATATCTTTTGTATTCCACCAGCTGTATTAAAAAAAATATCAACTTTTAGTTGTAAACACAATTGCATTAGTCAGTTATAGAGAATAGCCATAAGCAATAATAATAATAATATAATATAGGCAAAGAATATGATCTTGTACATTGTTGATGAAGAAAATTATATATATTTTCAAGTGATGGTGATAGTGACAATGAAAGTTCAATTTCACAACCTAGTTATATAATGTGGAAACATAAATAATTTCATATAACGTACAATTTTGTACATATGATGAAAAGTATGTGTAGTTTATAGAAAATCTGTTTTACTTCGATTCGCATTAAAATGAAAAAGTATTGAACTTTTGCGAAAATTATAGAAAATTTATCCCCACTTTTTATGACTTTTCTCAACGTTTTCAACTTCAGCTCGCATTAAAATGCCGAAGTATTAAAATCTTGCGAAAATTCTATAAATTTTACCCCCGCTTTTTATGATTTTTCTCGATGTTTTCGAGGTCTCTGAACACGATAAATCAATAAAAAAATGTGTGTCTGTATGTTTGTGGAAACGATATATGCACTCACAGAATAGTTTTCACTGTCGTAGAAAACTTCTGGTAGTGCCAAAATCTTCGTAACTTTTAAGCTTTCTAGCGTGACAGCAACGTGCTTGCGTGATAAAAACGTCACATTTTTGAATATTTTTTTTGTATTACATGTTTTGGTTCTCATAACTAAGGAAAATTTAACATTGATTAAAATATAAATATATTATTTGATTTTATAAATTAATATGTGTCTTCGGACTGCAGGCCAATTAACTGAAGTTAACTCTGTGTGTGTGGACAAGTAACTCGAGAATTGATCTGCAGTTGAAATCTTTTCGCTTGTTTTTGTGTAAGTTTTGTGTAAGATTTTTGTTCTATTTTTATTTTATACGAAATGAGTGATAACTTTTTTGACAGAATACATAGACATTTATCGGCAACATCCTTTTATACGGAAAGTAAAATCAAATACAATTTTACGCTACGTAATACAATTCAATTGAATGCTACTAATAGGGCCTGGCAAAAAAGAGGGTTGAACAGTATAATCTGTTTTGGGCATTTACCAGAGCACTATGTAATTACTCGACTGGCATCTCTGGTCTCACAGTTTGGGGTTCTAAAATGCTCTAAAGTTTAACTTTTGGTAAGACATATTTATATTCTATTTCAGATTATATGGCTTCAAGATTCATCCTTTGGCATATCAAATCCAACAACAAGCTGCGGCGAACTTCAAAGCTCCTCTACGCGCTATGAGTTACAACAATGGTAAACGTTGATCCAGATTTATGTAATTAATTTAAACGATTCAAGACATTTTTCTGTGTCACACACAAGTTCAAGAAAGTGTAGAAACTGGAGTGAAATGAAACAGTACATTGTTGTTTTATACAATCTCAAAGGTCTTATGTTTATTTTACTAGTAGAGTCTCGGTTCCAAAAATAGGTTTTTACAATAATATCATAGCGTTGTATATATATGTAGCTATTATGCATATTTCAAATTAATGTCCAGTCATAACTGTAATAAGATTTGTATATTGGTTGTAGTTGAAATTCTTTTTTACTTAACAAAATTGACTTCTAATATATTATAACTGGTGTTCCCGTGTAAATACAGCAACTATCACAATATATAAAGACTTTGTTAATTTAATTACTTTTACTTATATGTTTTGTAGTATGAGTCGATATACATTTTATATTAAAGTATAAGTCATGGGGTTAAATTGTAACGTGTAAATCTATAGTCTTGTAAATTTAATTCTCCAGGTTGTTAGTTTTGAATTTAGTTATTTGCAAATTCCAATAAAATTCATAAGTTGCCTCCAGGTATTTTCTATAGAAATAATTTATAATGTATTAATCAAGTTTTTATGTGAATATTTAATGATATAATTATTCAGACAGGTAATTTTGTAATATAGTTTTTATTAAGTATGATCAACACAGATAATAAATTCTACCTTGTTAGTCAATAAATGTGTTTATTTAAACCTATGTCCAACATTTTTTTAATCAAGGTGATTCTGCCTTTTAATTACTAGAAGTAGCCTATATCCTACTTAAAATCTGCCTCAATCAATATCTATATAAATAAAAATGTAAATGTTTGTTCAAAATCTAAAATTTCCAAAAGTTCTTCACCGATTGCTTTGAAATTTTGACACAACATTGCATTCGAGTCCACGAGTGTTTTTATATAGTTTCTGAAAAACAGCACCCTCTGTTGGATATAAAAATAACACAATCTATACTAATAATTATTTTACAGCAATGGGAGCGCCATAGTAAATAATAATGAAATATGTTTAGTGTTGGTAATCAGCTGTTTACTCTAATATTTTCATTGCCAGCTGATTTCAAACTTTGGAACAATGCCATCTGTAAAAATATGAACTTAAAATTATCACACACTATACTAAATATTTTACGGCAATGGGAGCACCATAATAAATAATAATTAAATATGTTTATAGTTGGTACATTAATCAGCTATTTGATATAATATTTTCATTAACAGCTGATTTCAAAATTTTAAACAATTATTTGTATTTCTAACTTTTTAGGTTAGGTTTGTGTTTAAGTGTAGACATGAGCCTTGCTGGTTCTATTAACCTTTATTATAACTTCTATTATAAAATATATGAAATAATTAGATTCGGACCTTTAACATTATTTACTTACCATCTTAGCTTTGAGGTTATTATTATAATACACTATTATTAAAAAGAAAACATAACATGTGTGTAGAAACTCCCAACGGGATTAGCGTGCGGAGCACGCAGGGGTCTCCCCTAGTAATAAATAAAAATCAATTTACCAAGAAATTAAAAGAATTGTAAGCAACCGAGAAAACTTGTAAAATTTCCATTTGAAAATTTTTCCACTATTTTACAGCTTGTCAAAAAAAAAAGAAAAAGGAACTTATGTTAAAACAATAAAACGTGTATTCATGACTTAACAAATTTAGCTCTTACTAAAAACTTCATTGTGAAAGTTAATATTAGTTTGAACAAAGCTTGGAACATACCTGCACCTGCTCTTGTTCATCAGGTTCAATTAATGATACTATTAAAAAAGTATCACTATTATTATTTAAACAAAATACTGAGGTTTGGTTTTGATTGAATGCCAATTTGTGAGAAGTTTAACTTAAATGTATGTGTACTACTTGTATTACGTTTGAAGCAATTTTCCCAGAGCTCAATTCTTTGTCTTGTATGTAGTAAGATTAAAGATTTTTTGAAATTGCACTAATTTAGTTATTAATTTGATAGCTATAAACTTTAATTAGAATTTGAATAAATAAAAAAATCTTCCCTATAGTAAAAAATAGTCAACCTTGTTAACAATTTCTACCATCATCATATTTTTCAATTTTTGACATTTAATTTTACAAATTTAATAATAATTAATGTATTATTATAATAGTATTGAATAGGCATAGATGGTCATCCTATATTGGCTTTGCACAAGTATTATGATGAGCAGAGTTTTAGACAAAGAATAGAAGGGACACAAATGGAAGTTTGATGTATAATTAGAGTGAGTTTGTTAGTAACCACGCTTTAGAGGCAGTCTGTTAGTAACTTTTGTCTGAATCACAAGGTGGACTCGCTTGCCTTTAACCTTAAAGTCTAGTTGTAAGTTCAGACCAGCAGAGAAATTGTGATTCTTTAATAAACGTATTAAAGTAATACAATCGCTTCACCTACTTATTTTGAAGACCTTTTCTCCACCTCACCATCCTGACAGTGCATGTAAGTCCGCACGAGGACCTAAGGCGTACCTGAAAAAGAAGACGCACCATCGTAGGGATACTGTTGGGATATCTTGGTCGAAGAGCCACGTCATAATCTTAATTTTTTTGATGGCTATAGGTGTTTTCGGAGCTTCAGTGCATCAATCTCTTTTAAAGCAAAGTTTTGACCGATTGATTTATTATAATACTAGCTGCCCCGTACGGCGTTGCCTGTGGTGGTTGGTATTTTCAGTCTTTTTAACGTAATTGTATTCTTTTTAAGTGTTTAGTCAGTGAGTGGTATTTGGCTTTTATATATATAGATCTTAAATAATAAAAGCACTATTGTCATAATAATAAAAGATCTGAAATTATGATTTTAGTAAATTTGATCCCCCCAAACCCCTCCTAAAATTTCGAAATTTTTCATACCCTTTCTTAGTGAGCACCTATGGCCCTAGAGGAAGCTACATACCAAATTTCATTCCAATCCGTTCAGTAGTTTTGAAGAAATCGTGATCTAACAACTTTTACCCCAACCTCCTAAGATTTCGAATTTTTTCAAACCCTTTCTTAGCGAGCGCCTATGGCCCCAGAGGAAGCTACATACCAAATTTTATTCCAATCTGTTCGGTAATTTTGGAGAAATTGTGATTTAGTAATTTTTACCCCTCAAACCCTCCTGAAGTTTCCAACTTTTTAAAACCCTTTTTTAGTAAGCACCTATGGCCCTAGAGAAAGCTACATACCAAATTTCATTCCAATCCGTTCGGTAGTTTTGAAGAAATCGGTTTTTAATAACTTTGATCCCCCAAACCTCCCTAAAATTTCCAATTTTTTCTAACCCTTTCTTAGTGAGCACCTACGGCCCTAGAGGAAGCTACATACCAAATTTCATTTCAATCCGTTCAGTAGGTTTGGATAAATTGTGATTTAGTAACTTTGACCCCCTAAAATTTAGAATTTTTTGAAACCCTTTCTTAGTGAGCATCCATGGCCCTAGAGGAAACTACATACCAAATTTCATTCCAATCCGTTCGGTAGGTTTTGATAAATCGTGATTTAGTAAATTTGACCCCCAAAACCCCCCCCTAAAATTTTGAATTTTCGGAAACCCTTTCTTAGCGAGCATCTATTGCCCTAGAGGAAACTACATACCAAATTGCATTCCAATCCGTTCGATGGTTTTAGAGAAATCGTGATTTTGTAACTTTGAACCCCAAACCCTCTTAAAATTTCGAATTTTTTAAAATCCTTTCTTAGCGAGCATCTATGGCCCTAGAGGAAACTACATACCAAATTTCATTCCAATACGTTCGGTAGATTTTGATAAATCGTAATTTAGTAACTTTGACCCCCCAAAACCCCCCTAAAATTTCGAATTTTCGGAAACCCTTTCTTAGTGCGCGTCTAGAGCCTATAAAGAGTATTAGTGCCAAATTTCATGTTTGTAGGCCTTGTGGTTTTGGAGAAACAGTGATGAGTCAATGGTATTTGGCTTTTATAGGTATAGACTAGCTGAATACCCTTGCTTCGCTACTGAAGTCTTAGCTAGATGTTTGCAGATCACCCAGATACGTCTTTTGATAGTTTTGATCAGCTTACGTATAAAATATTTTCTTAAAATTAATGTGCCAAATTTCCGCTCTCTAGCTTTAAGGAAAGAATACCAGTTAGTATTGATTGTTTTTAGGGCAGTTAGTATTGATTGTTTTTAGGGTTTGTTATTTCATTTTCAACCCTTAGTAGCACGTAACGAAATGTACAACTGGTTTACTTTTTATGTGTATCGTGTAGGAAATAAATTACAAAATTTCAAGTCTAGTTTTAAGGAACGTATGAATATTAATATTTATTGTTTTTAGGGGTTGTTAACACATGTTCAATCCTAGCAGCACGTATCAAAATGTAAAACTCATTTATTTATCATATGTATTTTGTAAGAAATATATGTATAAAATTTCAGCTTTAAGGAAAGTAAACAAACAACATAATAATATATTGTTTTAGGGGATGTTTCAACTCTCAAAGGGCATATATTTTAAAATCCTATCTTAGTGCGCCTATGAGCAATATGTGAACCAAATATTTCACACTCCTTAGCGGTATTAAATTAATACAGCTTAATTTTATTAAGGGGTTGTTACTAAATTTAGTTCACCCCTTAGCGGAAATTGATAAAATGTAAAACTGGTTTATTTTTTTATATGTATCTTGTAAGAAATAAATGTACAAAATTTTAGTTTTCTTGCTTTAAGGAAAGTATAACAAACAATGTTTATTGTTTTAGGGGTTGTTTCAACCTTTAAAGATCAAATATTTTAAAATCCTTTGTTAGTTCGCCTCTAGCCCCTATTGAGCAATTTCCTATTTTACCAAATTTCACGTCCCTCAGCGGTATACAATATTTATAATTTTAGGGGTTGTTACTACATTTTCACCCCTTAGTATAAAACGTGACAAAATGTAAAATTGGTTTACTTTTTATATCTATCGTGTAAGAAATAATCGTACAAAATTTAAGTTTTCTAGCTTTAAGGAAATTATAACATACAATACTTATTTTTTTAGGGGTTGTTTCAACCCTTAAAGGCAAAATATTTTAAAATCCTTACTTAGTGGGCCTTTAGTTCTTATGACAAATATGTGTACCAAATTTCATGTTTCTATGAGGTAAGGTTTCTGAGATGTATAACACACAATATTTATTGTTTTAGGGGTAGTTTCAACCCTTACAGGCCAAACATTTTAAAATCCTTTCTTAGTTTGCCTATGATGAGCAATATGTGTACCCAATTTCAAGTTCCAAGGTTGTATGGCTTTTGAGAAACTGTGATCAGTCAAAACTACCCCTAAAAATAAGAATATCAAAATGAAATTTCTTTAGTTTTTCTATTTACATCACAAAGTATACACATGCTAAATTTCATCTCTCTAGTTTCATGGGAAGTGGGAGAATTAGTGATAATGAGTGAGGGCTTTGCATCTACTTTTATAAAACTTAGAAGGTACCGGTAACACTGATTCACTGACATTAATTATGAGGCACTTCCCGTAATCGTACCCTCCTCGACATCATACTTGAATTAAAGCTCTCGATGAAAAACTTTTGGGAAAATTGCCAGAATTTAACATTTTTTAATTTTGGAAGCACCTATTGGGCGGGAAAGATTTTTAAAATATTTTCATTTTCCACTTTGATTGCGTTTTGTAAGAAAACGGAAAGAGATAGCAAAAATTGTTAAATACAAAAGTTGTAGAAAATTTAATTTTAAACGAACGATTTTCCATCAGATTTAAGATCCAATCATCCGTTTAGCCACTATTCACCTGAGAAGGTGCTCCGGCACACAATCCTTCAAATTTCCCATGTTAATCTTTAATCTTATGGAGATTATGTTTAATGAGTTTGAGTCAGCTGCCAAATAAAACAGCTGATTTATGCTCGGTCACCTATGTACAAACGAGCCAAAGATTAACGAGATCCTTTAGCAAATTTTCCAACTGAGAGCGAAGCGAAGCAGCTATCTGAGGCGGGTCGGGACGCGAAGCGTCCAGGGGTAGTGCCCCTAGTTTTATATATATATATAGATTCACCAGACCATTAGGCCTAAACCAATGAATATGAAATTGGTATAGTGCTTCCTATTGATAGTGTCCATTTTGAGACCTACTGGTATAATAGAAAGGACTTTATAAAATATGCTCCATTTATTCTTGAACGAATGGTTTTCCTTACTATGGCTGGAGGGATAATTAGGTTTTTGTAATGCAGCACGGAGGTTGAGACAAATTGCCAGGCTTTAAGACAAATCAGATAAAACTAAAGCGTAATACCTACATTTACTTAACATGTTATCGCACATTGCATAGTTTCCATAAAGGAGCATTAAATGAACTAGTACATAGTTTAATATTAAGCTGTGACAAGTTTTGAAACATATTAATGTTCTCCAAGAAGCATTCTACAAATATCTTTTAAAATATGTATAATACATAAATTTACCTAATGTATATGTTTATCAAGTTTTGATTTATATAAGTTAAGTATAGGCTATTTTGTGCAGAACAAGTCTTTAAAAAAGGCATTTTATTCTGAGAATTTTGGCGCATATTTAAGTATAATTTTCTCCAAGAAACATTCTACGAATTTCATTAAAATATTATATAACACATAAAATTATCTTAGTGCATGTTTACTGAGTCATTAATATTGAGCAATTATTTTGTTCAGGACAAATCTTTAAAAAAGGTAATTTATTCAGTGTGACGTTGCATTTTTGATGCATAATTAAGGCTAATTTCGCCAAGAAACATTCTACGAATTTCTTTAAAAAGTTATATAATACAGTACATACAGTATTTATGTTTACCTAATTTGGTTAGTATTGAGGAATTAATGTTGAGAACAAGAATTTAAAAAACGATTGTTGTTCCTGCACGAGTTTGTTTAATGGATATTTAAG
The DNA here is from genome assembly GCA_018207615.1 of Philaenus spumarius. NCBI lineage: Eukaryota > Metazoa > Arthropoda > Insecta > Hemiptera > Aphrophoridae > Philaenus > Philaenus spumarius. The sequence continues at coordinate 56,049 of JAGFPH010000411.1, read as the reverse complement.
GTTAATTTTCTGATAAGCAGTCAAAAATTTATTTAAATTTAGGACATTAACTTACATTATTAACCAAAATTAACTTCATGTTTGTACCAAAATTATAATTTTGCTTATTCCATGGTTGATATTCATAGAACACATTTCTAAAAATTAATATAAAATTTAGAAAACATGGACATATATATATATGGTCTTTTTAAAATAACATACCTTACCAATTTAAGATTATTCTGGTTTACCAGTTCTGTTTTAAAAATTGTATGATGATAATTAAGTTTTCCGCTTGACTACCAGCAAGAGTGACATTAATGAAATAAATATGGGAAAGCCTAAACTTCGATTTCAGCTTATTACAATATACATGATAGTAATATTTAGTTTAAGAAATTTATTTTAAAAAGCCATAACTCAATTAATTTAAGATGTAGGGCAAGGAACTTGTCGCCCAAAACATACCAGAGAAAAGCTTTCCAACTTTCATATGGTGTTATGATGATGCTAAAATTTGGTAAGCATACTAAACCAATACAACAGCTAGTTAGTGCTCTCGCATGGCCGATGATAAAAATAATAGTTACATACAACACAGCTTGAAATTGTTACACGTTAAAAGGAAGACTGATTCCAGAGAAGTTTGGTGGTTCTGCAATGATGCTACAGCACTAACACCAATGGTCTTGTTATAAGAGACCAACTGACCAGAAATGTCCCTTGGTATTAACGCATTTCTTGCTTTGTCTATATTTAGATTTTGCAATACTAGACCAACAGCCACACTTCAGCACTTAGTCTGATTTTCTAAGATTCTGAGTACAGTAGAACCTCGGTTAACCGAAATCGGGTCAACCGAAACGGTTCCGTAAATACGGTATACAATAAATAGTATTATTAAATATTTTAAATCGAATTCAAACAAACTCAACTACTATAGAGTGTAAATAAATAAATAGTAACATAATTTCATACATCGACACGTGGGTTTAGGAATACAGTACAATTATTTACGATAAACATTTTACAGTAATTATACGTACGTAATATTATGTAAACAGCAAGGCGCTGCGCCAAGCTTCTTTCTCCTGAAAGAGTGCCTACGTGACTTATCGGTGATGCGCGGCAATGCAAGGGACGATTGACATGTCCTTGAGATGATTCACCACCCCCACCCCGTCCCCACTCACCGACCTTGCAATTTCCCCATTGCCCGCCCTCAGTCACTGTTACAGTAGAGCTGTTAACGTGTTGCAGTAGTGTAATGTACAATGCTGTAGTAACTTCAGTTGTTCAGTTTATAGTATTTTCTAACCCATTATAACATTTTTTGTAGCTGAAATAAAACACTGTATTATATAGACATTGTTTGTAAATTCATTTTTCCTACACACCATGTTAACCCTTCAAGCCGGAATTACTTAATTCCCCTAGCTGCGGGCTTTTTTTCCACTGACGGAGGCAAAATTGTAGTACTTTGCAAAATTCCCCATAACTTTGTTAAATATAGTCAGAATTTAATATTTTTTTTACCTGTTTGCTGTTAATATATGGACTACACTCTAAACACATTAAAAAGTTATGTGAAATATAATTTTTATTTATTTATTTCTACTGACAGAGTCTAAAAATGTAGTCCTTTGTAAAATTCCCCATAACATTGTTTACAGTCAGAATTTAATAATTTTTATACCTGTTTATTGTTAAACTTGAGGTTCAACTAAAACTATGTCCATTGAGTTTTGCGACTCTATATTTACATTAGTAGGCCTATCATCTAATTCTGCAGAAACACTTAACCTATCCCCTTGTCCTACTTCAACATCAGTACTAACTTCAGGCTCATCTATAACTACGATCATTGAGTTTTGACTTGTATCGTGCCTAATACTAAGATTCTCATATCTAACAGTAATTTCCTCATCATCACTATTATTTTCTTGTAAATTTGTGACATTTACCGTATCCAGTTGTGCATAATCAACTTCACTTTCATCATCGCTATCCTCTGACAACACATCAAGTCAACGGTCTATTTCACTATTACGAGCTGTCATTTTCGCTAATTTATACTCTGATACAAACAATCATTAAAATATATATCGACACACAACCATAATTAACGCTAAATATTAATAAAACAACTATAAAACGACAGGTAACACAATAAAACAGAACGACGCCATACGCCATGACACTATTGTTCAGCTGTCTGAATGTTGACAACAACATCTGTTGAATATAATCTGTGACGAGACGAAGAAATGCATGGAGCAACTAAATATTTAGTTAGAAATATTCGTCTGTTTTTATACAACGTACTGCATATCGGTAAAATTCGAAATAGTTAAAATACCCGACGAGGGAAAGCAGCACATGTTGGGTTGTCACCGCGCGTTAATATAACGGCAAACCACCGATAGATGCCCTTGAGCGCGGCGTTAATATGACG